>JASAND010019464.1:0-73089 GCA_030248195.1 Trissonchulus latispiculum | reverse complement strand
GTTACGTATTGCTCTTCAGCGATGATCGCCTTCAACGACTTCACGAGCGGCTCTCAAGCCTCGCTCCAACCGGAACAGATGGGATTTCAGGAGTACGAATACATAACCCTTCACCAGCCTCATCATTTCTTACCATCGAAGAAATGATCCCAAAGGCAACCGGATGTCGTGTCCAGTCATCAGGAAATGAGGGTGTGTCACCCAGCGTGAACTATGAACTGAATTCCTACATGCGCAAAAGCGCCCAGTTCACATAGTCATCCTAATCCGTTTGGTAGATATCCGCGTACTTCATGAAGATGGTCCGGAGAGTTTGTTCATTCTTTCCAATTACTCCATTTGCTTGTGGATGGTAAGCTGTTGTCCGCTGAAGTTTAGGATCCACTTTGCTTCCGGCTTCCGCTCCGTGAACAGCTTCGACATGAAATTTGGTCCACGGTCCACGAGCAAATGCACCGCAACCCCCTAACGAGCGACGAATCCATTGGAAGTAGTAGTAAGCGGTCGTTTCTGCCTTTTCGGGTATGGCATAAAGCCTCATGTATACCGTGTAAAATGGTCGATGACGACCAAAATACAGGTATTGCCTCGAAGGGGTCCGGTCTCTTCGTGCATCGCATCACATCCAGACCGACCAAATCCAGAGGTCTGTTGGCACGACTTCATTTTGCAATCCAGCTTGAGGCCCGGCTGGGCCTTATTGAACTTTGGCACAGACCTTGCAAGCTCTGATGAAGTCAGCGAGATCCTGCGCCATGGTCGGCCAACAACACCGTGACACGAGGCTTGCGTAGTAAGCTTTGCTGGTTGCGATGACTCACCAACCATGAAGCTCGTGCTACTTCTTCCATGATCACCTCGTCGGTAATCGGGCACGGCGATCGACTTGATTGCGTCACCTCTTCGACCTCTTCGTCCACGTGCTAAACAAACAGGAGCCTGTCCTGTAGGAAGAAGTACGGCCGGAGTTTCGCAGTAAAGCGGCGTCCTGGTCATCATCCGGCAGGAATTTGCCGTTCAATCAAGTCCACCATGGGCTTGAATTTGGACCTTTGCGCAGCGCGCGTTTCAACTCGGCGGAGGTAAACACATCATCACCAATGGCACAGATTTCTGGCGGGTACATGACTTCCGTCCCATCCATATCCAGTTCTGCTGAATAGTCATAGCCTGGGGAAGACGTGACAGTGCGTCCGGAATAACATTGTCGTGACCTGGTCGATAATCCACTATGAAATCGAACACCTGCAGGCGCAAGGCAAATCTTGATTTGTCTTCCAGCTCCCAGCACTGACCTGTTGTTAAGGAGGTCCTTAACCGCCATATGATCCGTTCTGAATGATGAAAGCTCTTATCGTCAGATAGTGGCTAAATCTCTGACATGCCCAAACCACTCCTGCTCCTTCGAGATCTGTGGCTGACTAATCCTCTCGTACACCGTGAGTGTACGACTGGCATACGCCACTGGACGTGTCTTTACTGGGCCATGCCTCGCCCGGTTTCTTCGGACTGCGAGGAATCGACACGGGCCACTCGAGGACCGCTCCTAAGCTCATGATGGTTTGCATCCACCGACCAAATGAAAATCTGGTCGAAATCCGGATAAGCTAACACCGGAGCTTCGATCAGAATTTCTTCAATGCGTCGAACGCCCGTTGCCCATCTTCGGTCCACTCGAAGACAGCATCCTTTTTGAGCAGTTCAATGAGTGGTGCTGCCACCTTGGCAAGGTTGGGCACAAACCTCCTGATAGCAACCGGACATCCTCGAGGAACGCCTTGACGCCACGGCAATCAACAGGACTAGGCAGCTTGGCCACTGCAGCTACCTTGTCAGGATCTACCTCCGCAGCCCTCCTGACCGACCAAATGCCCCAACAAAGGGACTTCTTGCGGATGAAGATGCATTTCTTCAGTTTGATCCGTAGTCCATTATCACGCAATTTCTGGAAGACGACCTTGAGCATTTTCAGATGCTCACTGAAGGATTGTGATGGAATCAGGACATCATCAATATAGACAGGCAATCCGGTCAAAACCTTTTCCATGGATCCTCTGAAGGTGGTTGGCGCGTTGCACAGCCCAAGTGGCATGATGTTCATGTGGAACAGTCCCATGTGCATACTCTAACGCCGACTGCTCCTCCATGCTGGGGGTGTACCTGGACCATCACACAGCCAGCTGCTAAACCCAACGTTGAGAAGATTGCACTACCCTTGAGCTGGTCCATGATCTCATCAATCTTCGGCACAGATAGTGGTCCTTCTTGGTGATCTTATTCAGCCTGCGATAGTCAATGACTCAATCTGCTGGAACCATCCTTCTTCCAACCAGAATGCAGGGAAAAGACCATGGACTTGCCGAGGCTTCGCATAACCTTCATGGAGTATGGAGTTTGTGGTGCATGACTCGACCTCAGCCTTTGCTTCGGATTCACACGATAGTAATGGCTCTTCAGAGGTCCATCCTTGCCTGTGGCAATCAGATGTTGATCTATTTTTGTCCGACTAGGATTACTCTGGCTGGCCACTACGTCGCAGTATTCCAAGAGCATCTTCTTGAACTCAGCTTTAGTGTTGTCTGAGTAATCCATCTTATCAAAATCTACATTAGCCCCAATATCCTTCTGTTTTTCCTGCTCTGTAGGCTCAGGACGTAGTTCTTGATCCTCAGCAGAGTAGAAATGTCCACCAGTGTTGCCTCTGGAAGGTACTTCATGATCCTTATCCGCATCAAGATCAGTTGACTTTTGCGATCTCGGTCTATGTGTTTGGGTAACTGGACCGCATAAGTTACTGGCGATTTGGGCCAATGAACCACCCGACTGCAGTCAGCTTGTTCCAGAGATGGTTGTAATGGTAAATCCAAAGATAGAATCCTGGAAACATCCTGCGGAATTTGCTTACACTTTCACCAACCTGTTCCGCCTATAGTGAATAGGTGGCAGGATGACCGAACCATCTATTGAGATTGTATCGGATGGTCTGCAAATCGACCCCTGCCTCCATTACATGGGATGTTGGCTGCTCTGCCTCACGAACCTGGACTGCTGGACAGGCCTCTCCCATAACCATTCCTTTAGGGAGGGTCAATAATTTGGTGCTCCTCCATAATAGACATTGAATGTAGGTAACCTTGGCGTTACAGTCAGGACACCAGCTCTGAGGAAACACTCCATATGTTTCAATAGCTTCTGGTTCGCTTCAAACAGCATGACCTGGGTTTTCGGTAAGGCTAGGCCTCTGGCCACCATAGCCTTCACTGGAACATCCTTTTCTCGAGCAGGGAGAGGCACTCTGACCTTTCCCTGATACACAAGTTGACAGCTGCAGCTATTGGGATATTGTACACCACTGATATCCCCTGCAGTTCAGCTGAATTCAGAAAGAGCACTTCTTCCATAGTAGCTGGACATGAAAACCACCACCAGGATGAATGCTGTAGCCCATAGGATTACAGGAAGTTACACTCTATCAGCATTTCCTGTTGTAACTCAGGAACCACATAAAAACCTGTAAGTTGCACTTTCTGCCGTCTGTCCTTGTGTTTGACAAAACCGTATCGTTAGTTTGCATTGACCAAGGATCGTCAATTTGTTTCTCTCCGGCTGCCGAAATGCTAGGCATCTCCGTAGGCGTCATAGGCGTCAATGCGCGATGCTTCGAATCCGTCATAGAACCTCCTTGAGATCAATGAGACAGAAGCGTGCTGGTGTCCACCAGAACCAGGGCAGTGACTTCATCGGTCTGGAAAAGGACATATGGTGAGTGACGGAGCGAGATGGAAGCTACTGAGTTCGCAAAATAGACTGCCTCGCCGTTCATGACCTGTCGAACAGCTTCAAGGATGTCCTTCGTGGTCGATCCGTCATGGCCATCTCGTGCTTCGGATGACCTGAAGTTGAGGGACGAACCATGTCGTCATCAGGTTTGGTGGTTTGGATACCATTTCGACCATATTGGCAAGGTGTCCTCCTGACGGAATTTCTTCACGAAGGCACTCCAGAACCTCCTCGAAATCCTCCATGTTGTCTACGACCGTCTTCGCTGCTGCCTTGCCTTGGGGGACCGCCGTTGAACGGCACCCTCCATTTTCCCCAGCTCATCCTCTTCTTGGCTCCAGGCGTCTTGTGCCTTGTCAGTCGAGTCCAGCATGCTCAACACGTCCGCGTCTACCTTGGACAACCAACGGATCAAACTCATTGAACGTCGGAATATCATCCTGACCGGTGGAGGTCCGGTTCGCAGCTTCACGGAGTGTGCCAGGCATCACCGGCCGACTGCTGGAGTTTCAATTTTGGAATAGTTGGAGCTTCCAAGTTCGCGTTCTCGGTCTTTTTGGCAGTAGCAGACGACGCAGGCTGATCACGAGGTCGTCTTCAAGCTCGTGCTAGAAACCCGAGTTGAACTCGAGTTCGAAGCACGAGCATCCGGTGAACTGGGTCTTGGATTGCAATCCTTTGATGCAGCTCCTCTCGAAGAGACAAGCCGTCCTTGACCGTGACAGCTTGTGTTGCCACCGAATTCATGGGTGACTGTTCCGAATCTGGATTCCCCCAAACAGACTCCATCCCGTGACTGAGTTTCGTCTTCTTCTTCGCCATTTTTGTTGGGCTTGGGCTTTTTCGGCTTTTTCGGTCCTCGAGGCTCCTGATTGCTCCAGAATCCGGATGTTCCTGGGGTCTCAGGGGGCTCCTGGTCTTGCCGCTGAGGCAAGTGAAGTCTTCTGGGGAAGACCCTGACCGAATGGCGATCCTGCTTCCGTCCATTGCGCAGTACACAAGCCATATGGAAGCACTTAGCTTCTGGATATCCTTCAATGCATTTCCAACGCGGTGCATGCAATTCCTCATCGGAAAGCGTCCCAATATGCTGATATCGTAACATACGACATGACCTGGCGACGAAACTGGCTGACTGGTCGGACCCATTGGCTGACCTGGGACTTCGTGATCCCCAAGGTTCGGGAAATCGTGGACCCTACCGAGGTCAGGTGGCCTCATACCCAATCATGCTGGCCACGACTCCGGTCATGGTGTTTCTTTGCGTTTTTCCGCTCCCCCATCATTCGTTTCCTGAATTGCCACCAGTTCGTTGACCAGTATTGCTTCCACCACCACCACCTCTTCTCCTGAACCCACCACCGCCGCGACCTGATGACACAGGAAGTGACCCGAACCACGCGTTGCACCACCACCGCCGGACGGGCGTTTCACTTCAAATTGACCAGCGCCATCGTCCTCTGTTTCAGCAAACATCCGAAGAATCTGCTGTTGACCATTCTGAGCCAAAGTGGGTCGTCACCCCAGAAGGTGATGTTCTTATTATACACCGGACAATGTGCCCACCTGTGACCAGGTTCCGCGCAGTAGGTACAACGATTGGACCTATCCTGACTAGAAGATGCCTTTCCTGAGTTTCCAGTGTTCGCCTGTTGCTCCACCAGAAAGCAGACTTCCTCCGGGTCCAAGTCTTGCATGTTCGGATCGTCCAATATCTCACAGGCTGCGACCACTTCGTCGTCCCAGGATTGTTGACCTGTTGCCATTGCCTGGCCTTGGACGATCGAGTTCCTGATGTCCTGAAGCTCACGTTTGAGTTCGCGTACGTACGCTGGACATTCCTGCTGATCAGTGGGCTGAACCCTCTCACCATCACCAACGCTACAGATGGTCTCCATTGGCTTTGATTGAGTGTCACCGTCCTCGACCGCTTCCAAAATACGCACGGCTCGCATGAAGATATCGTTCGGCCTGCGATGGTCCCAATTCTCGGCATCAGCGAACAAACTGGCCACTTTCGCTCGCAATGCCGCTTTGAGTCCTCTAGAGGCCCGCTCTACGACCTTTAGCTCTCGTTCCTTCAGCTCGGCCGTCGGAAAGGCTTTGCAGGCGAGGGACCTCAGCTCGTTGAGATAATCCAGGCTCGATTCCGATGCGAGTTGTTTCCGTTCGAAGAATTCCCGAGCGTATTTGTCGGCCGATTTGGTGACCGGCTCATACAGCTGATGAAGAATGGCCACCAACTCCTCGTAGGTTCCCATGGTCTGACCTTCCAAGTCTTGCTTGACCGCCTCGTCAAGCAGATACCACAACAATGGCCGTTTGAGGTCAAGCTCGGCTCCACTTGCCTCCCAAGTTGACTCAAACATCTTCAGCCATGTTGACAATTTAATGGCTCCTTTTCTGCCCTTGAACTTGGAGATCGACTTGAACCACTTGGTGTAGTCATTCAACATCTGCACTTGCTGAGGCGTCATTCTGACCATGTTGACCGACCCACCGGACGATGGTCGTCGCGGTGGGGTGACAGTCGGCCGAACCGGCTGTTCCTGTGATGGCTGATGACTGGTTGATGGTTCCATTGGTCCCAAATGATCAGCTGGACTGGTTTCCGGAATTGACGACATCAAAGTCCGACCACCAGCATGAACCCGATGACCGGCTCGTCCACCGCGAACCGATGGTCGCAAGATATTTGGTCTTCTGGTCACCGGTGATGAGGTTTGTGATGGGGTTGACCAAAAGTCCGGTCGCAAAATCTGGTTATTCACGACGGTCGTGTTCAATGTGATCACGACTGCTCCCTCAGGGCGTTGGGCTGGACCCATCTGTCCCCTGGCTGTCGTTTGTGAGGGCTGAGGTACCACAACTTGCTGTTCCATTCCTTGGTTCACTGCTACAGGGGTGATGACACCCGCGGAGCTCCGTGATGGACTGGGCTGATGAGACGGTGAAGCCAAAGCCTGGGTCCCAACATCAAATGACGGGTCCCAGGACAGCCTATGCTGTGCTGCCGAATCCATGGCCCAATTATTTAGTGCCGCCGTTCCAAGCGAGAACTCGCGTTCCAGATCAATTCCAAGATTCTGGTACACTGAATTGACCAGGTCGTCCAAAGGTGGCAATCCAGGCATCGCCGCAGCTCCCAGGGCCGTCATATCATCATCAGATTCTTGTAGAGCCTGCCCACGGTCCGGGGACGAACCCAGGTCCATGCGCTCCTCAAGACCGATGACGGTCTGGTCCCCGGGACTCGACTCAGAACTCTGAGGAGAGTCCCTCTGATCAAATCCAAGTTCTTTCCAGCTCAATGTCCTATTCAGTTCGTCATTGAAGCTTCGTGTCTGAGCAGTTAGACCATCGGAATGGTTGTCATCCAAAGAAACCAGGCTTGATGCTGCTGTCACAAATGCCGAGTCCGATGACGGACCCACTCCTGATGATTCCGGCTCAGATAATGTGGTCAGAGAACTGGAGATTCCTGGATCCAGAGTAGGGGCACTGCTTTTCCGAGCAGTCCCCGATGCCCAGCCACTCTTTTTCCTTCGCAGATCTGCTGTAGTGGCAGAACTGGACCGGGGGCGCATCCTCTGCACCGGTTCCCGGTCGTCGAACGACCCAGAATTCGCTCTCGACGTGGAGGGCTGACATCCCATACAGTCCAAATGGGAGTCTCCACGATGTCCAGTCACCGAGTAGGGTTGGTGACGTAGTTCCCGTTCTTTCAAGCGTAGGCTTGAGCGCTTTTGGTCCATATTGAGTTGTACTCTCTTCTTTTTCTAAAAGGTCTTTTTGAAAATGACAATTAGTACAACCCAAAAATATTCTTAGGTACCCCAGAAAAATACCGTAGTATACGTATATAAACAGTGACACAAAATACAATAAATTGATATAAATTGTGGTACAAAATTACTATTTTTGACCTGAAAAAGAAACAATTACCAAAATTAACCTAAAATGAAGGGGATTAGACAAGCAAAATCACCAACACAAACAAAATTGAACACAACAAAATTATTTGTTAATTAGGTACGAATTTTGGTAAAAATTCCTAACTCAAATCCCAAAAATAGCCTTAGACTAACTCACCCCAAAAATAAATGCTGTATTAGAGCCTAATGTGGGGGAGAACCAGGTACACAGTTATACACGTATACAAACAGCCAAACCCTAGAGAAAAAATTTTCCGATTTTTTGACCCTAGGGGGGGATTTACCGACCTAAGAAAATTGGAAAAAATTCGTGCGCTGAACGCGAAGAACTACGGGGGGAACCCCAACGAAACTCAGACAAAAATAAATAAAAATTTACAAAATTTTACGAAGGGGTTCAGGCAAGAAATCCCTGAGCTCCTGGCAGCCTAATGTAGCGGGGCTAGTATTTCAACCTACGTACTAACACCGTTACCACGTCCAGACGTAGCGGACGCGGAGACCGTGGCACAGATGGATAACTGACCGACTACAGGAGACGGTCGGGACAGCCTCGCCAGACAATATACGCAGGGGTAATCCGATCCTAAGGGCGAGATGACTCGCACTCTCACTCACTTAAGAATGAACTACCTACCTAGCAGGAGCTCAGAAAGACTTAGCCTAGCTAAATACACTTTAATTAGAACAGAACAACAAGTTATAGTAATATAACAATACAATAAAATACAGGGATGATCCCTCAGTCACACAAACAAACAAACTACAAACACTAACTTACAGTTACAGCGGCTGACTGGGGTCAGCCAACGTACCAAGCTCTGGGGAGAGCTGAGGGGAGACACAGAATAATATATACAGCAAATAAGGGGGAGAGAGAGTAGATTTAAACACGACTGTACACAACGGCAGAAATAACAAGAGTGAAGGGGGGAAGCGAGTGTTGGGTTGAACCCTCCCACGAGCGCCCCCTAGTGAGAATTTGCCCCCAATCACGTAGCTCCCAAAGTCACGAGGGGGGGAACCCACCCAATCCCACGCATACACGTTGGGGGAGCTACGTGACTTGCAAACGTGTCCCAGCCCACTTGATGATGTTATGAGAAGCCAGGCGGGTAGCTAGCCTAGCTACTCACCAGCAACGGAAAGGTTGATCATGCCAACCTTGATCCGTTACACTCCCCCAATTTTATTATAATTAATTCATAAAAAGCACATACTAATACCCACATTACTACTTCTTTTTGAAGCGAAAATAATTTTGTCACTAGGGCATCCCCGCCCTACTGTACACATTGAACTATTGGGGACAAGAAAATATTTGAAACTTTGTTCCATAAGAGCACCCAGTTTACGTGCGTCGTAGAGGCACCTCCCGAACATTCAGAAGAGAATTTAAAATACGAATAAATTAGTACATCTTACAGGAGACCACCCAACACCCAAACAAAAGGCAAAGAAAAAACAAAAAACAACAAACAAAAAACAAAAACAAAAACAAAACAAACCCAACACAAACAAAACCACACCAGGAAATAAGTTGGATTCAGCAAAGATGGCAGCATGACTCATTTGCACTCAGTTTTTTCGATACCAGCATTTTGAAATATGGGGGCAAACAGTGGTAATCTTTTAAAACAGAAAACCAACTTTTAAAATTTGAAAAAATGACCTTCACTACATTAAACCAGACGCCTAAGTGTTCCCCTAACGTTTTGTGGAAGCAGTAGCTTGCCAAAGATGAAAAAATGGCAAAGATCAACGGATTTTCAAAATCGAATAATGCTAATAAAAATTTCTAACCTTAACCGATTTTCTTTGTTCTTCGTCATCCTGCGTATTTTCAGACGGGAAACGTTTGCAGAAAGAAGGATATTTTTAGTATGCATATTGTGTCGGACTTTAGTAGTTAGGAATTTTCTCCGTCTGCAAGAGAAACTAAGAAATTACATCAAAACTATAGCTTACAGTACCTAAGACGTCAAATGTTGTCAGGTTTTCTTGTTTTTGTAGATTCTCAGGACCACAGCTATTTTAAATCTAAGTGTCACTGTATGTAAGTCAGAAAGGTTCTTTTAGTTCAAACGTTAGTCAAATTTAATTTCCGGATCGAAAACGAAGTGTTGTCGGGTCTTTCCCATTATCCCCCCACAGCTCCGAAGAAGTACCGAAGAAGCACAATTTGACTGATTGAGTTGAAATTTGGTAGGGGTAGGTTTTCGGACCTGCTGATTTCAAAAATGCAAAAATTTTATAATTTTCCAAAAATTTTAAAAATTTAAAAATTTTAGTTTGGTAAGGGGGGAGGGACCAAGGGGAGCCGAAAAATTTTTTTTAAAAAAATTTTGCTGAAAACTTGCTTACAGGGGTTCTCTGGGGTGCTCATCACGAATCTAAAAGCAGTTTTTCGATTCAGCTTTTCGTTAGCTTAATATAAGCTAGAGTTTTAACCATAAGATGTAAGCTTATCCTCAGCTAACGGAAAGCTGAATCAAAAAACGGATTCAAGATTCGTGATCAGCACCCCAGAAAATCCCTGTAAAAATTTTAAAATTTTCTGCAAAAGGTGCCTGATACACGTGTATTTATTGTCAGAAATAATTGAAAATTTCTACTCACGGCCAAGAATTTTTGCGGAACTTCGCAGAGCTCCGAAAAAAGTTGCGGAATTTTCAAAATAGGGCGGAATTTTGCAGTTTTTTTTCGCAAATAAAAACACAGGCAAGTTTTCAGCAAAAGTTTTTAAAATTTAAAAAAAATTCGGTTCCGCTTGGTCCGTCTTGCCAAACTAAAATTTTAGAACTTAAAACATTTTTTGCATTTTTGAAATCAGCAGGTCCGAAAACCTACCCTTACCAAATTTCAACTCAATCAGTCAGATTGTGCTTCTTCGGTACTTCGTCGGAGTTGTGGGAAGATAATGGGAAAGACCCGTTTTGCCAGGGTTAAGCTCGTTTACAGGAGACACCACTCTTTTGTCTTTTAATGCGGTCTCTGAGCATTTCATCAGTTAGTTTCTCTCGTTTGTTCTTCTATTTTTCAAATTTGAGATTAAGTAGTTACTAATTAAATTATTGTTAATATAACAAATTTGTCAATGTTTGCTCGCTAATTTCAGACGTCGGGGGTGCGCATATTATCCAGAAATCAGAGGCAATGCAATTCAATATTAAATATTTGCTGCTGTTTGTCAGCATTTTGCTGCCAATTGTCACCGGATTTTTCTCTGTCGGAAGGGACAACTTCAGGCCAGGAAAACGAGATATGTTAGTCCCAGGACGCTCCGACCTCTGTGAAAGTGCTTACAGTGAAGCTATAAAAGATTTGAAGATGGCACAAAAGGTAATGTTATAATTCAACACTGACATTTTGTTAATATATATATCAGTAATTTTATAGTGTACGTTCTGGTTATCAAACATCAAAAAAACCGGGCATCTGGAGGGACCAGTGACCTTATACCAAACGTGCAAACACTCTAACCAACTGAGCCACAGGTGCTTCAGTGGAAAGAGCTTAAGATGGTGGTATCCTTTTGTGCACTGTTTTTGTGGCGATCTTTGAAACGTATAACGTTTGCAGTTTTAGGAGTTCTAAAGGGCTTTATACATGGTTTTAAAGCTTACAGTCAGTACATTTACTTGAGTTAACGAAAGTTTTTGGTTGATACTGACTTAACCAGTAGAGATAGCTCTAAAGTTGTAAGAGCAAACATGTTCATTTTGGCACCTGCTTTTCGGCCATAAAACCAATCCGGTGTATCTGTCGTAGTAATTTCAATAAATACTATTTACTGGCCGATTTCAGTAAATACTTTATTTATTAGTAAGAATGGTATTTTCTTTAAACTTCATATCTTTACACGTAAATACCATATTTACTGAAACTCGTCCAGTAAATACTGTATTTTCTAGTAAAGTCTGTATTTTATCTTAAACGCCTTTGTCTTTGTGTGTGGCTGGAGAAACAAAGGGCATGCCGACGACATATTTAAAGTCAAAAGATAGGTCATCCATAGTAACAATATGTACAAAGGGGGTACATGATGACATATATATAGTTCAGAAGTTTAAAACATTAGCTTACAAAATTAAATTAAAACATTATTTTAATTTTAACACAGCTTTTAAAATCAAAACAGATATTATATACATATGTATTATATATTCATAATGAATTACGATTAATTAAAAATTCATTAGTTAGTTTATAGTCTTAAGGTGGTGATTCCTTTTGGGCACATATTGTTGATTGACGGCGTAAACCAGGATGAAATTGGCCTGAAACTTTCCAAAATGTTGTTTTAGCGTTCTAACACCCTCTGCGCAATCGCGCTTCAAAAATTCAACATTTGCGTTCAGGGCGGTTTTTGCCACTTAAGTTTGGCAGCAGCTACATGGCTATGACTATATCCATTCGAAAGAACTCGTTAAGCTCTGCTAATTTGCTTTTGAAGCAACTTTCGAGCTTTTCTCTATCGTGAGATATAGCCATAATTTTCTTATTTCATGTCAAAAATGGTCTTTCTGCAGAAATCAACAATCCACTACTTTCTGAGCTATGAAAGCCGTAAAATTTAACTATGTGTCGATTTAAAGTGTCTCACAGAGGCTAAATTATCGGCGCATGACTACTTGTACAATTGCTATCCCTTAGGCTGCTATCACAAAAAATGGCTGTAAAAACACGACCAAATTTTTCCAGCGATTGTGCAGAATTTAGTATGCAAGCTAGAGAGTTACCACTTAGCAGATGTGTTCACACAAAAACACTTCTGGACCCTTTAGTTGCCCTGATAGCTGCTTTCTAACTGAAGTAGCGGCTCACAATGTAGTGAAAAAGCAGGGTAAAATCCAGGTTGTGCAGACATTTTAGTTTATTTCTCCATAACGAAGAGCGATATCACAATAACTAAAAGGGTCCCCAGCTATTTGATAGAGGTATCGAATGTGCTAACCGATGTCCTGCGAAAAATTTACTTCAGCTCGCAAAAAATCTGAAAAAAATTATACTTTCTAAATACAGAAAAACATTTTGAAAGCCAAACTTAGATTGGATTGTACTGCTAAAAAAGAGAAAATGTTAAGCTACATTTTGATATAAAGATGACTTCTTAACTCCAAATAATGAATGAATAATAGTGGTTCAAAGTTGATGCATCCAAAAGGAATCACCACCTAAGGTGCTTGTATCCTTAATTGCAGTGCTTTTGTGGTGATTTTTCTGAAACGCTATAACTTTCGCAATTTTGGGAGTTGGAAAAAGTTTTATACATCGTTTTAAAGCTTATAATCTGTACATTAACACGAGCTTAACGGAAACTAGCAAAATTGGCAAAAAAATAGCAAAAAAATTCTGACATGCTGACATTCTGACAGACTGAATATAGACCAAAAATTTTTGAACATCGATTTTCAAAAACTGCAGAATCGGCCAAAAATTCTTCTTGTTTATGATATGAAGTACATGTGAGCCGAGGGACATTTTTTTGGATTTGGCTCAACAAGTGTTAGTACACCAGAAAATCCGCAAATACGCGATGACACAAAATTTTGTATCTTTCTATTCAGTTTTCTCGTAACTGAAGATGTTTTTTAGCTCAATCCAAGAAAATGTCCTCCGCAATAGTTCGAATTTTCATTCAGCCAAAAACCACGCGAATCCATTGGGCTGTTTCTGAGAATTCAATGTTCAAAACAAAAATAATCGTAATTTTTCATAAAAATGGTTTTTCGGCGAAATCACCTAGCTTAAAGCGACAAACTCCAGCGAATAGGTATTGATAAAATGCGCAATTGGGCGGTGTATCGATTGAGTATAAATAAGCCGGAATTGTCTGTAAGATTTGGTACAAATTTTCAAAAAACTGATTTCGTCAAAATGGCCATTTTTGGACTCCAAAAATCGTTTTTGGCTTATACTGCCTTAACCACTAGAGATAGCTCAAAAGTTGTAAAAGCAAAAATGTTCATTTTGGTGCCCTCTTTCCAGCCATAACAAGCAATCCGGTGTAGCGACTATGAACTGAGAGAATAAGGGCAAAAACCAAAACTTTCTTATCTTTAAACCTAAAAATCCGGGACTGGTCCCAGAATGTTAAAGAGCACGAAAATAATGTATTTGGAAAGTTTCATCCACTTTCATGAAGAATTGAAGCTTGTAGGGTCGAATTTACACAAAGCGATACCAGCACCTTAAACTTGCTTTTCCTAATTTAGAAAATACGCAAATAGCAGTTTTAAAACTTTAAGTAAACTTAGGTACGATATCTTTAATTAAGATGTCAGCAAAACTGCTTTTAGTGTGTTAACTGTATTAACATTAAACTAATCTTATTAATTTTGTAAACTGTTTTAAACTTCTGAAGTTTATCTTCATGCACCCCCTTTGTACATATTATGATTATCATGACCTATCTTTTGACTTATACTTATAAATACGACGTCGGCATGCCCTTTGTTTCCTCAGCCACACACAAAGACAAAGGCGCTTAAACTAAAATACAGAATTTCCTAGAAAATATATACAGTATTTACTGGACGAGTTTCAGTAAAAATGGTATTAACGTGTAAAGATAGGAAGTTTAAAGAAAATACCATTCTTACTAGTAAATACCGTATTTACTGAAATCGGCCAGTAAATACAGTATTTACTGAATACAGAAATTACTAAGACATATTTATTACATACTGACAAGAGTACATAATAACTAAGAGTGTGACGCTTGTCACACTCTAATGGTGATTTCATAGTTCCAGTCGCCTCTAGACGCGCGTAGACGCACGTCGACGTGAGTTGACGCGCGTCGAAGCGCGTCAACGCGCTACACTGCCATGTTACATTTGGGCCTCCAAACGTGACATCACGTCCTGGTGCTATGCTAGCACTGGAAGCGTCGACGCGCGTATACGTGCGTCGACGCGCCCAATTGTAGCATGCCAGTTTACGCGCATCGACGCACGTCGACGCGCGTTGATGCGCGCAAAATGACATTGACGTTTGTAGACGCACGTAGACGCGCGTCGACGCGCGTAAACCTGCGTTCGCGACTATGAAGGCACCTTTAGTTATTATGTACTCTTGTCAGTATGTAATAGATAAATCGTAGTAATTTCAGGTACGTCATAGTCAAGTATTATCATTATCAAGCAAAAACATCATCTGCACAATAACGACTGACTCCCCCCCACAACTGAGTATGTGGACTTCAAAGAAATTTACACGCTATGCCTACGTTTTAAAGCTCAAAAACACAACATGTCAGTTGGTTCAATGTGCGTCTGTTGCAAGCTTCAGCAAACAAACATTTTGTTTGTGCAAATTTCTTTGAAGTGCACATACTCAGTTGTAGGGGGGGGGTCAGCCGTTATTGTGCAGATGATGTTTTTTGCTTGATAACTTTATTATGTACTCTAGATACTGAGAGAATAATAGGTAAAAATTGCTTATCTTTTCACCTAAAAACGCGGGACTGGTCCACGAATGTTAAAGAGCGCCAAAATAATATATTTGGAAAGTTCAATCCACTTTCATAAAGACTTGAGGTACAAATCTACACAAAACGCTACCAGCACCTTAAGGTGGTGGTATCCTTCCGTGCAATGATTTTTGATGCGCTACAACGTTCTCAATGTTTGCGCTTGGAGCATATGGATATGGAACTAGCAAAACATGCTTATTTTCTGACGTACTAGTTTAATATAGACCGTTGATATTGAAACACCGATTTCTGAAAACTGTAGCATCTCGAAATCCGGCAGATCAGTTGGTATTGTTTCAATTGACTTGTCATATGCTGTGATTTGTAGGAATTAGAATTTCCGACTAAGCATCAGAAGTTTCAAAATATTTCATCAAAGTTGCTGACCCCCAATTTCAGCTTTGCAAACACTCAAATTGGCTGTTCTCAAACTTCAAAAATTAATTTAATAATTAATTTTAAAGGCCTAAACTGAAATTCCGCTTCCTGCAGACCGCCTTTTTAGGTAGTCGTTATAATATAAAATCGACGTTGAACTACTTTGTTTTGTCATTGGCGAGATTTCTCTGGCGCACGAAAAATCATGATTTGTTATACTACATTATATTAACTATCTATCTTTAGCACGTGAGGCTCACTGCACACACTGTGCACTAAATTCATCCTCTGTTTAAAGAATTGTTGGACCAGTTGCTCAACGTCCGCATTAGAATTTGCTGTCCAAGTCCGCGCTGCCTCATGAGCTGATGACAGAGGATGTGCTGCTTGTCTGCACGCTCTTATGTCCAACCACAGTCCCCCCCCCCAGTAGACGCGCGTCTGTAGTAGGAAAGCTACTTAATTCCGCGCGTCTACTTGCGTGCCATCTATGTCTATTTCAAAATCTTCGCAAAATCAGCTCGCTCAAGTGGCCAAATGCAGCAACCAGTTGGACGCTTTATCTTTACGTTTACACATGTGTACGCATGGCTAGTGGATTCCAGCTGTGCTGGAAGCTGGTCTTAAAAAGGGCTTAACACGGAGTTTGTACTTTTGTTTCAGAACTACAAAGCTGCTAGAGAGGCTTGCTTTGATAGCAAATGACAGCGTTGAACTACGAGGAAATAGACTGAGCTAATAACCGTTGCCTTTGTATTAATGACGTTTGGTCTATGCTCTATAGATGTTACCGACACAGTGTTAATATTTTGTAATTAAAACTATATTGTCAATCTGTGGCTTGACAGAGAAATCTGTTGGCTAAGATCCCTGGAGAAGTATATGTAAAATTCCATTTAGTTATAATCACGATCTTAAGGGGGGGGTCACTTCTTTGCCGATTTTTCGACCATCTCCGATTTTGCTCATTTTCACATATTTTGTAGTCCCCATGGGTCCGCGAAACAAGACAAGACGTTTTGCGAAATATTGTTTCTATCGTTCTGTACACGCCCTCAAAGGTGACCTCGACATGTGTTAAACATAGGAAAATGAAAAAGTTAGGTTAAAAAGTTTGTGGCAGAAAAATTTTTCGCTGTATAAGAGTCAGAACTCTGAATCCTTTTCAGAACCATTAAGGACATATTGTAGAGTGCAGCTATTTCCTCTGAAGCGATTCTGTTCAGTATTGGATTTTTGGCGAATTTTTAAAGTCAGAATTTTGGAAAATCGGCCATTTTTGGATCATGAAAAACAGGACCTACGGTACTCTTTTGCTTGTCCTGAACGATTGGCAAAAGCTACAGAAACGGCCAATAGATAGCTGCACTCTGCACATAAAACCACGTCTTATGAAAGTACTCGCATGTTTCTATCATCTATAGTGAGCTCAAAAAACTTGCCACAAAAACAGCAAATTTTGCTAAAAATGGCCATTTTCATAATTTTCACATTCTTTTGATAATTTCTCACTCATTATGTGGTAAAAATCACCAAACTTGGCAGATTAATTAATATATCTATGTCTGTCACATAATGTGGCCAAAACAAATGTGTCAATATTGAACATGTTGCTGTGGCGGCACCTTTGATCTTTATAGGTGAAAACTGTCAATTTAAAAGTTTTCCAAATATAGACAAAATGGGTATCAATCGATAGCTAATAGAACGAGGAGCAACTTTTCTCATACAACCATGGGTCTAAAATGTTGTCTGTGCAAGATAAAACGAGTTAAAGTTATACTGGGCAGCCCTGCAAGGTTAGGTCAGTGCAGCACTCAAGTATGCATTATGAACGCCTAGTAAAGGCTTTAATTTGGTGTATCGGTTAACCCTGTTTTCGGTCGCGTTTGGTCTCCACCTGAACTTGCAGGGCTCATCACCGGAATTTTCAAGGTTTCCGGCTTTGAACCTGAATAACTCTGTCACGGTTTGATTTCGAACGCTAATATTCTAAGTTATTTTTGAGAACATATGGGGGCGTATTATGTGTAAAATGAGCGAAATCCGTGACTATCGATTTTTGACCAAAGTGACCCCTCCCCCCTTAAGGTGGTGGTATCCTTTTGTGCAGTGCTTTTGTGGTGCCTTTTGAAACGCTATAACTTTCGCAATTTTGGGAGTTGCAAAGAGCTTTATACATCGTTTTAAAGCTTATTATCTGTACATTCACATGACAGTACGAAACTAGTAAAAATCTGCAGGACATAGCAAAATTTTCCGACATACTGACATCTGACAGGTTGAATACAGACCAAAAATTTTTGAACATCGATTTCTCAAAACTGTGGAATCGGCCAAAATTTTTTCTTGTGCTGTCCTATACAGGACATGTGCGCCGAGGGACATTTTTTTGGATTTGGCTCAGCAGGTCTTAACGGACAAGAAAATCCATTAAATGTGCGGTGGCACGAAATTTTGCAACTTTGCATTGAGTTTTCTTGCAACTGGAGATGTTTTAGCTCAAACCAAGAAAAATGTCCCTCCGCAATAGTGCGAATTCTCATTCTGCCAAAAATCACGCGAATCCATTGGGTAGTTTTTGAGAAATCGATGTTCAAAACAGAATAATCGCAGTTTTGCCAAAATGGTTTTTCGGCCAAATCTCCAGCTTAGAGCAACAAACTCCAGCGAATAGGTATTAATAAAACGCGCAATTGGACGGTGTATCGATTGAGTATAAATAAACCAAAATTGTCCGTAGGATTTGGCAGTAATTATGAAAAAACTGATTTTCTCGAAAACGGCCATTTTTGGACCCCAAAAATCGTTTTTTGCTTATACTGACTTAACCACTAGAGATAGCTCAAAAGTTGTAAAAGCAAAAATGTTCATTTTTGTGCCCTCTTTCCAGCCATACCAACCAATCTGGTGTCTCGACTATGTGCTGAGAGAATAATGGCAAAAACCAAAAATTTCTTATCTTTGCACCTAAAAATGCGGGACTGGTCCCAGAATGTTAAAGAGCACCGAAATAGTATATTTGGAAAGTTTCATCCACTTTCATAAAGAATTAAAGCCTATTCGGTCAAATTTACACAAAGCGATACCAGCACCTTAAGAGCGTAGTTCGGTGAATTCTTATTCTGATGTACTTGTACAGCACTACTAGATGTTTCAGCAATTCGAGTGTATAGCTGACTCCAGAGGCAAGTTCATGCTACCTCGTTTTACGTACTAATGTCTCCAAAAGCTAAGTTTGAATTATGAAAAAACATTAACATTAAGTTATATTTCCGTACTTGATAAAATGTGGGAGTTGGAACTGGAAAGTGATAGTCGTAAAATGCAAAGATGAAGAGAGATTGCTACCGTAATTCAATGAAAAGTTAAAAATTATTTAATGTTTAAAGTGGATCTCATATAACTCCCATGAGACCAGTTATGAGGCACGCTCACGTATGCTGATTGCTGGCACGTTTACCCATGGTTAAAATAAAAGAAACTACAGATGAAAGCTAAGAAAACTAAAGTTAAAGAAGGTAGAAAATGGAAGTCATAGACAGGCGAAGAACAACGAAACATAGGCAGTATAAAATAACCGAAACAAGACAGTAAGTAGTTGCAACCAAACTAAATATAGCAAAAGTAAAGTATTCAGTAATAGCAACGAACCAGTTCCATGTCCCAACATGAACAGGATTTTTAAACATCTCTTGCATGCTACTGGTTCTGATCTCAATGAAAAGGCAAAAGTTAGCATTTGAATTTCAGTTGAATGGGTCACGGCTTCGAAAGCGATCCGAAAAGGGCCCACTCACCAAAACCAATGGCGTTGCGGTTGAAGGTGAAACCAAATACCAGTTCGTATCAAACCGCTAACGAAGTTCGCAAAACAGTGGCGTGATGGCGTTGATGTTGTTCAAATGTTTTTATTCCTTGGAACCAAAAACATCGGCCATAAATTAAAGATTTGTGCCAGTTTTGGGTCAAAAACAACGATTTTGGTCAAATTCGATTTTTACCTTATTTAGCCGACATAAAACTTTCCAAGGGATGCCGTTTATGACAGGTTATTTCCAAACTAACAAACTTAAAATGACCAAAAATCCGTTTCCAAAAATCTTTTGCAGAAAGCTCCAGCTCTTCATTATCGTAAACCCGAATTTGTGTATACGTATAGCCGACCTATCACCTCAAAGAAATTTGCACGCTATATTTGTGTGCTGAAGCTCGCAACAGACGCACGTTGAACCAACTGAGTAGTTGTGTTTTTGAGAATTAGAACACAAACATAGCGTGAAAATTTCTTTGAAGTTATGTGTCTAATTGGTGGCGGGAGGCAGCCGTTATCGTGCAGATGATGTCCCAAGCCTAATAACTAAGAGCTTGACGCTTGTCACACTCTTAGTTATTATGTGCTCTTGGTATCAGTTTATGATATCTTCAGAGTAATACGGAAGACAAACAGAAGATAAGGAGGCACGGTAAGAGAAAAATTTCCTTCAATGGTACTCTGAGTTGCCTCAATGTTGATATGGGGCTGTGGTCCGTGTGCGAATTATCAAGTAGCGTAACAAGTAGCGAAGTTGAAACTACAAGCGCAGCTTCCCCTCTTCAACTTCTTGAAAATGTATAGGACGAACATTTATGGAACCCTGTTCGGTATATTCTGTAGGAGGACTTGTTTTTCAATTCCAACAGTCTTCCATGTCGCTTTTTGAAAATAACTACGTTTTACTTTTGCTCAAAGCTTTACCTTTAGCTAAAAGTGACTACTTGCTAAAAATCGTCTAAAAATGTCGTTTTGTCAACAAATCGCTGTTTTCAGTTACAAATTTGCAAGAATGAGCAAAATAGACTGTACGTTAGCTTACGAAATTGAATTTAGACAAAACGCTTCCACAGTGGTTACCCAAATTGGCAACCATCATGGTCAGTGAAATTTGACCTCCCGTTCAGAGCTAAAGTATGTAGTGACCTGGTCTGCAGGTTTTACAGTTAGCCAGAAAACAACGAATGTTAATGCTCCATGTAAGTTTTATTTTTACAAGATTCAGAATGCACTGAAGACTGAAAGAAAATTAAGGCTATTGGTGCAATGATTTTTGCTAGCTTTGTTTTAATTTAACTTTATACTGAATTGTATTAATCAATTTAACAAGTAATGCTAAAGTCTGACCAAAAAATGTAGAAAGCGAAATTGTTTTCTTTATATCTCAAAAACGCTTCAAGATAGCTACCACAAAGTATATATTTTCTGAACCGGACTGATGAGATCTTTCTTTTCGTGAAAAATTTTTTTGAAATTTCCCGTGCGATTTCAAAGGGCGCCGCTTTTATATGTACAGAAGGATTGGTACATGGTACTGCCGCGATTTTGTCAAGAAAATTTTCCCCTTGTATGAAAGTGCTACACACCAAATTTCAACTTTTTTGGCTGAAAATTGCGTGAGTTATTCAATTTTTTAGATTTTCAAAATCCTTTGATCTTTGCCGCTTTTTCGATATATGTGAGATGTCACATTTTGAAAGTAGATTTTTTCGAAAAATACCACTTTTTGACCCAAAATTTCGACATAGCGAGTCTAGCAAAAGTGAGTAAAAATTATATAATGATAAAGTTCAATCTAAGATGAATCCAACGATATAAGGTTTTTGTGGCTACGACTTATATTGCGTCCGCAATCAATTTTTGAACAATTTCCCTTTATCAGCAGGTTTTTGCTAGTTTACACTGGTTCAGGCAAATCAAGGCGGCAACATCAAAGGGAGCCAAAAACCAGCTGAAAAAGGGAAATTGTTCAAAAATTGATTGCGGACGCAATATAAGTCGTAGCCACAAAAACCTTAGATCGTCGGATTCAGCTTAGATTGAACTTTATCATTATGTAATTTTTACTCACTTTTGTGTAGCACTTTCATACAAGGGGAAAATTTTCTTGACAAAATCGCGGCAGTACAATGTACCAATCCTTCTGTACATATAAAAGCGGCGCCCTTTGAAATCGCACGGGAAATTTCAAAAAGATTTTTCACGAAAAGAAAGATCTCATCAGTCCGGTTCAGAAAATATATACTTTGTGGTAGCTATCTTGAAGCGTTTTTGAGATATAAAGAAAACAATTTCGCTTTCTACATTTTTTGGTCAGACTTTAGTTACTATGATGCCAAGCTTATAATGAATTTTTGTTGAATGTTTTTATTAAATGCACTAACCAGCGAAAGAAATTCTATTGAATCTATCTATTTATTTATCTATTTTTTAAGCAACAGTTCTAGGAACCTGTTGAAAATATATTTATAAGCCAAAGTTGGAGACCAACACTCTTAAAATGCCCACAAAAAAGCCAATACGGGGGTATGGAGGGTCCAACTCCAAATAATTAAATTATCTTCACAAACTGTTTGATAACTATTGCCAGTGGTTACTTTGATCGGTTCAACTATTTAAGGCAAGACCAAAAACAAAGCGTTTCAGTCAAGTACAATTTCGTAAAATTATGGATTCACCTCCTTGAATTGTGCATGCAACATTATATAGATTTCGACAATCTCAAACTAAATGATTTAATAAATGAGAAGATTGCACGATTAACGATTGTGTGTAATTCATATGCTAAACCTCAGACTACACTAAAGTTTATGCTCTAAACTAACTACATTAAAATGAGCGCAAACCATTTTGATGACGCGAGTTTATTTTACACGACTAGGAATAGAAAACAGACAGAAATTTCGACTAAATGCAGGCACCAGACAATTCTATCAATACATCAATAATAAAAAACCAACACATGGATCACATATGACATGGATTATGTTGTGGTGTGGGATGTTAGATCTTCTTAGCTTTAATGCGCACAAGCATACATGTATACTCGTTACTGAACTGAATGGTTACAAGAACTGACAAGCATTTAAATAGCTTAGGATCATATAGTTCTACTAACAGAACGTTCTCAATTAGTCTTAAACTCTCAGAATTGGTTACAATCACACTTCAACATTTCCCTCCTTCTACAAATAGAGTCTTACTGACGGCGCCCACTGAATACTGTACCAAGAGTACATAATACCAAGAGTGCATAATAACTAAGAGTGTGACAAGCGTCACGCTCTTAGTTATCAAGCATAAAACATCATCTGCACAATAACGGCTGACCCCCCACAACTGAGTATGTGCGCTTCAAATATTTTTGCTGGCTATGCTTGTGTGCTGAAGCTCGCAACAGACGCGCATTGAACCAACTGACTAGTTGTGCTTTTGAGCTTTAGAACGTAGGCATAGCGGGCAAAAATTTTGAAGTGCACACACTCAGTTGTGGGGGGGTCAGCCGTTATTGTGCAGATGATGTTTTTCTCTTGATAACTAAGAGCGTGGCGCTTATCACACTCTTAGTTATTATGTACTCTTGATAATACATAAGAGTATGACAGACGTTCATACGCTATGTACTATCAGCTCGCTACATCCTCTGCACGCTATCGGCTTACCCCCCTCCCCCCATAAATTAGACCTCCCTTATCAAAGCGAATTCGACCGCTATGCTTGCACGCTAAAGCTCGAAAATACAACTGGCCAGTTGGTTCAAAGTGCGTCTGTTGTGTGCAAACATAGCGGGCGAATTTCTTTGCCAATTTATGAGGGGGGGGTCAGTCGATAGCGCGCATCGGATGTAGCGAGGGGATAATACATAGCGTATGACGCTTGTCATACTCTTATGTATTATGTACTCTTGCTTGTACCAGTCTGGCAGTGGTCAGCGAGAGAACGCACCTAACTTGTATGACTGTGTCTGTAGCACATCGTAATGGATGCTTCATCCCATATGCAGGCAATGATGATACCTCCGATGATGATGATAACGATGGCAATGGTAATGATGACCAGCAACATGTCTAAGCTTTCTTTTTCAAGTACACACTATTAAAAGTAATTTTATCACTATTCTGCTTGCAAACACCCATTTCTATCAGTCCTTTTTTCATTTACTACAGTTTAAAGTAAACAAGGTTAAATAATAACAATTTTATCTTCACTATTCCGTTCTTCGGAAGATTCGATGGTATGCACTCTGGTTATGGCAGATTTTCGGTTCCAACACATTTTGGCGAAGTGTCCCATCTTTCAGCATGCACTGCATTTCTTTCCATTGGCAGGACAGGATCGGCTCCATGTTCAATGATTGTGTGAAGCGCAGGCGCAATACTGAACTTCCTCTTCCGAACGCTGTGATCCTTCGTCAGAAGTAGATGCAGAGGAAGAAGAAACACGACGAACACGTTGCTTGTGGCGCTCTGGTAAGAGGACTTGTGACGAGGTTTTTGGCGCACGTGGTTAATATTGGCGGATCGTTCCTGCGACATGAGCTCTTTGGCTGCAGGCCTTCAGGGTCTTCTCATATCTGGATTCATGGGATTGTTGCTTCACCAGGGGTTTTTCCGCGTGAGTTCGAATCCCACCCTTGCCACCAAAACGTTGTATTGCAGGTTGTTGGATCAGCTTAGCTTTTAATACGAACAAGCGTATATGTATACTCAATACTGAACTGAATGGTTACAAGCACTGACAAGCATTTACATAGCTTAGAATCATAATCATTCTATTAACAGAACTTTCAATTAAAGTCTGACACAAAAATGTGTGTACAAAATTGTGATCACTTATACTGTATTTAATATTCATCGGAGACCCATATTTTCTGAATCTTCATGATGAGACAAAAATGTTATCAAATTTAAAATTTTGAAAAACTTCAAAAATTTTAAAATATCGGTTTATCGAGGTTTTTCTCCGGAATATGCATGCTAAAGCTTTTTTTCTTTCAGGAAAATTTTCCCATCTGAAAACACGCAGAATGACGCAAGAACGAAGAAAATCGGTTAAGATTTGTGTGTTTATTAGCATTTCTCGATTTTCAAAATCCTTTGATCTTTGCCGCTTTTTAGAGTTTGATTGATTATTCATCCGACTCACTCAACGGAAAATTGTTTCGATTAGATTGTCAGGACCGCCTAGGCGTCCGCGTTCAACTGATATATGTGATATTTGAAAAAATTTGAAAGTAGATTTTTTCGAAAAATAACCCTTTTTGATCCAAAATTTCGGTACAGCGAATTTAGCAAAAGCAAGTAAAAATAACATAATAATGAAGTTCAATCTGAGCTGAATCCAACCATATAAAGTTTTCGTCCCTGCGACTTATATTGCGCCAGCAACGATTTTTCAAACAATTTTCCTTATTTCAGCTGGTTTTTAGTTCCCTAATGCCGCCTTGATTTACCTGAACCAGTGTAAGCTAGCAAAAACCGGCTGAAATAGGGAAATTGTTTAAAAATTCATTGCCGGCGCAATATGATTCGCAGGCACGAAAACTTTATATCGTTGAATTCAGCACAGATTGAACTTTATCATTATGTTGTTTTTACTTACTTTTGCTAGATTCGCTGTACCGAAATTTTGGGTCAAAAAGTGGTATTTTTCGAAAAAATCGACTTTCAAATTTTGAAATATCACATTCAGTTGAACGCGGACGCCTAGGCGGTCCTGACAATCTAATCGAAACAATTTTCCGTTGAGTGAGTCGGATGAATAACCAATCAAACTCTAAAAAGCGGCAAAGATCAAAGGATTTTGAAAATCGAGAAATGCTAATAAAAAACACAAATCTTAACCGATTTTCTTCGTTCTTGCGACATTCTGCGTGGGTTCAGATGGGAAAATTTTCCTGAAAGAAAGAAAGTTTTAGCATGCATATTCCGAAGAAAAACCTCGATAAACCGATATTTTAAAATTTTTGAAAGTTTCAGAATTTTAAATTTAATAAAAATTTTCCTCTCGTCATGACGATTCAGAAAATATACAATATGATGGGTCTCCGATGAATATTAAATGCAGTATAAGTGATCACAATTTTGTAAACACATTTTTGTGTCAGACTTTAGTCCTAAACCTTCCGTATTTATTGCAACAACACAGAACGTAACCTGAATGGCCTCTGATAGCAAACAGCTCCCAACTCAAAGCCAACTGTTGACTTGTGTCGCTACTGGTGTAGCGAATACTAAAACTATAAAGAATGAAGATAAATTTTAACTTTTCATAAAGATAATAGCCAATATTGTAGCTTTGACTACTTCGTTTTTTTCTATAATATGTGACGTGCAAAACTTAGATGCTGAAAAAGTTAAAACTGCACAGCAGCAAGAGTATATAATAGGTATGTAACTGTTCCTGTTTTAACAGGTGGCTGGGCCGACTGGATGCACGAGAAGTTCGCATCAACGCCGAACAGCCTGGGGAGCTGTATAGCTTAATATTTGATGAAGACAAAGACGGTATTCAATACTCAGTGCAAGAGAAGGACATCAAAGTCACCAGGTTTTAACAAATGGCTGGGCCGACTGGATGCATTGATTTTATACACCTACGCTAAATTTGACTAGAATCGCTTTTATAGCTTTGCGAAAGTTATGCACGTGTGCGTCCGCGGATTCACACACGTGTGTGTGAGCCCATTCGAGCAAAGCAGCAAAGCGTGTCGTTTTGTAAATACATGAAACTACGTTACTTTAACGTTTCCCACATTGCAGGTACATGAAATGCTGATGCCGTCCTGGGGTGACGTAAAAGCCATTGTCTTCGACATTATCAGTATTCAAGATCAGTTATGGGTCGTTATACAACAATGCAAAAAATTACAATGTAAGTCGGCAAGCCAGCCAAAGTAGAAAAAATGGGAAGAGTGGCCGACTGGATGCACGAGAAATTGGCATCAACGCCGAACAGCCTGGGGAGCTGTATAGCTTAATATTTGATAAAGACAAAGACGGTATTCAATACTCAGTGCAAGAGAAGGACATCAAAGTCACCATTGACTTCAGGGATGGTTTCGTCGGAAGTGGCGTTAAACGAAACGCATATCAGGCAGAACTAATGGAAAACAGAGACGCAGTGCCAACAGATTTCCAGGTACGGTTTTTAGTTTTAAATCCGGTCAAGTGTAAATCAGATATGTTGTTTTAGTGGAGATTGACGGTCATGTCACCTGAACTGCCAACTTAGTTCGAAAGTTTAGTTTTTTCAGTTCTTTAGGAAGAGTGAAAAATGCAAAAGACAATGCTCAACTGAACTTTTTAAGTGAAATAAAGCAGTGCCTGTACAGACTTACCTAACATATGTTAGTAAATTTATATCTTCAGGGCCCTCTTATCGCTAAGGTATCCAAACGGCGTGGAGGCAACGTTGTCGAATCAAAACAAAACTGGGTGGAAAATGTGCTAGCAGAGCTGCATTTTGAAAAAGTGAAAAGCTGCTCCAGCTTTATTGTTGGAACGGATGCATTAGAATATGCAATACCAGGAATTGTTTTCTTTGCGCAAGCCCAATGCGCGAACATTGAAAAGGAAATACCTGCGGAAAGAAGTGAAGTCCTCGGCTGGTCCAAATATGTCAGGGGGAATGGGTACTTGAAGACGGCCACGGCTGTTGTGGGACCAATGAGTAGATACGCCATCTTCCTCAATTTGGTGTTGTATTTCTGGTCTGGCTATGTGCTTTCTGACATACAAGGGCGGTCAGGGTTTGTCACAGATGCAAGACTAGGCACGGCAAATGATGTACGGAACTTTCTTACAGGGGCCGATGTTATAAAGCGATTAAACACTGTTAAATCGCTTACCCGAGTTAGAAACCGGGTTATCAACCCTAACCCAATGTTATAAAACTGGGGTTAGCAAAACCCGGGTTTCGTTAATGGGGTTTCATTCATCAACCCTGATCTCCTCCAGACCCCGATGTCCAGGATCCACTTCAGCACGAGATTCGTTATGTAAATGCTAAAGAAACAAATGCTCAACAAAACAAAACAACCTGGGGCCGATGTTATGAAGCCATTTAAGGGGGGGGGGTCCATTTTTGGCCGATTTTTCGACCATCTCCGATTTTGCTCATTTTCACATATTTTGTTGTCCGATTGGTATATTTTAACGAGTTTTTGAGATGAAGGTCGGATCTCTTACGGTTAGCGAGTAATTTTACCTCAAAGTTGATGTCAGTATGTGTTAAACATAGGAAACGGGAAAAGTGGTGATTTTTTCCGTGCGCCAGAGAAATCTTGCCAACGACAAAATGGAGCACTTCAACGTCCATCCTATATCATATATAACTTCAACGTCCATCCTATATCATATATACGATCTCGAAGGGTGATTTGTAGGAAGCAGAATTTTAATTTAGGCCTTCAAAAATTTTTAATTAATTTTGTAAGTTTGCGAACAGCCAAATTTGACTGTTTTGCAATGTTAAAATTGGGGGTCAGCAAGTTTGATGAAATATTCTGAAAGCTGTAAGCCCTAATTAAAAATTCTACTTCCTACAAATCACAGCTTATGACAAGACATTTCGAACGATACCAATTGATCCTGGTTACCTCTGTCCGATTTCGAGATTTCTCTGGCGCAGAAATCTCAATTTTTAGCAAAATGTAGGAAATTCCCGTTTTTTGGCAAATAACCTAGAGCTATGCCAACACAGACCTATAAAATGCTAGACTATCTATTTGCGCACGATTATTGATGACTTTAGGTCAAGTTTGGGCACAAATGGTGCAGGTTAGTGCCCCCAGTTGGTCGCTGGGGTCAAATATGGGGGTCTGACAACCATAATCTCAAAAATTGCGATTTTTCAAATTTTTCGAAATACGTTAAATTTTATATCAATCGAAAGCTCTCTTTGTCGGAAACATTTTTTCTTCTTAGACCATTGCCCGCAAATGCACCAAATTCAAGTTATCGGCCGTTGATTTTCGTGGTCAAGGCTTTCCAGCGTCGGTGCTACTTCCTAAAATCACTAAATAAAGTCATAAAGAAACGTTTTCCAATTAAAAGCTACCCTAAGTTCTTTGTTTGCATCAGATATCAAACATACAACCGAATATAGCTCCATTCTCAAGGAAGTTCAGGTGTAAAGTGCCTTTATTTGCTGCGGCACCGCCGTTTTCACCTGTTTTGTGGTTAAATCCAGCAAATCTCAACCCTCCTCAGCGAGGAGGGTTAGCAGTTAACCCGGATGAGATTGGATGAAAAAACTAATTTAGATGTTTTTGAAAATTAAGTGGAATACATTTTTCATATTGCTTTTCTTCGTGGTGGCATTTTCTGAACTTCATTTTTACTTCATATTTATTATTTCCAGCTTTCATGAAATTCATGAAATGACTCAGAATCAACACGTAGAAATTACACGTAGAAATCAATTAGTTGCTTTTCTGGAATAAAAGTTTAGTTATGTAAAATTCGTACTTTTCCTGATTTTGAGCTTGACGCTTCCAACTTTTCTAGGTACATCTGGGACCTTTTGATGCTTACGTTCGAAATGTAAAGGTGGTTCAGTAAAGATGGCATCCAAAACTGTAAAATTTGTAATTTTCAACTGTTAGTTCTGAGGAAATTCAGACATTAAAGGGTTAGCAATTAGCATAGGGTCGGATCCTGGTGTAAAATATGGGCAGAGCTAGGGAATTAAACCGCTGAGCTCACACACCGAATTTTACGTAGGACTGAGCGCAATGAACGCTGACCAACGACTGCGGGTGGAGATCCTTAGTCCAGGCGGCTCTTATCCACCGACTTGCCTCGCCAAGGGGGACAGACAATTTTGGGGGACGCCAACGGGGCGCCAAACAAAATAGGGGACACGCACACAAAAATTAAGCTCAATTAGGAACGGGCTCCGGGCTATTCCCAGAGCGCTACCTAGCTAAATAAAGAGACCAAAACTAGTTAAGTAAAATTAGTAAAAACTAAACTAATATTCGGACAGACAACTGGACAATTTACTGGGGCACAAAACAAGGATAATTGAACAGCAGAATCCCGTCTGGGCTACCCAAAGGGGGGGGACAGACAGGTATAGCGGGCTACCCGCAGAACAGACACGACAAAGGGCACAAAGGGAATACAAACAGCAAGGGGAGGGAACCAGCAAACAATAGGGGAAAGGGGAGGGAAACAACAAAAATGGGGGAGGGAAATTAGCTAGTAAAAATAGACCCGGGGGACGGGGGCAACCCCGCGAATTAGGAAAGGGGAGGGGAAGGGAGAGTCAGGAGTTGAAGGAAACAAAATCGAAAAGAGTTAGGAATAAAAAGGGGAATTAGCCGAGGTGAGATTAAATTAATTTTTAAGAAAAAGAAAGACAAAAGGTACTTACGTGTAGGTGTAGGAGGCGAGGGGTGGGTTCCCAACTCTTAGATAACCGACCGTACCCGAGATTGAAAAACTCCCAACTGAAGAAAGGGTGACGTAAGCGTTAAAGGAGAATTTTGTTATGCGTTGGAAACGGGAGGGTCTATCTTTGCTAAGCCAAAAACAATTGCAACGTTAAGTTTACGCTCACGAAATAGGGAAATTAAAGGTTTTGTACGATTTTTGGAAATTGAGCATAAAGTTAGCACTGCACATTATTTAAAAGGGGATTTTTACATACAAAATAATACACAATTATCGGGCTTCCCAACAATTATAGTAACATAATATTTGAGGAGAATTTGGGCATTTTTAGGGAGTTTTAGGGAAAAACTATGAAAGTAGAGGATTAAAAGGGACTTGGAAAGGGGGTGATAGCGGAGACGCTATTACCCACATTACATCGGGATGAGATTTAGTCCCAAGATAATTTTGAGGGGGCTTGCATCTGAAACCAAAATTTTCAAGGGGGCTTGTGCCATGAGCAAAAATTAACGTTAATACTAACCTGAATTCTCAATTCTTAATAAATCTGAAACAAAATTATGAAATCTTAGAAATTTCCATAGATTTTCGTGAAATTTTGGTTTTGGAATTTTTGTTCCAAAAGTTATTTTATCCGGCCTTCTCTTCCCTTGCCAAATTTTTCTTTACCCCGTGTTCCTGATGGCAGTATGTCTTGTAGTACCTTGTGCTGTGCTTTAAGACTTGTACCCCCAGACTGGAGACCTTCACTCAGGCCCGTAAGCTCGGCCCGGCCCAGCCCACCGTGCCGGGCCGGGCCGAGGTAGGAAAAATTTGGATACGGGCCGGGCCGGGCCGACTACTGGAGCGGGCCGGGCTCCGGGCCGGGCGTGGTGTTTTCAGATAAAAGATTTGTCTTGTTTTCCTTTCTGTCAACATTTTAATGGAAATTATATACTTTTCTAAAATAATTTTGAGTAATCGGTATTTACTGTTTCATTCCGATCTTTTTTAAAATTTCCTAGCTGTTTACAGCGCTGCTGAACGTGTATAGTTAGCGTACTCGTATATTTATGTATCTTTATCTCTAATTGTACATTAGCATCTGGTATCCAATATTTATTTATATATTTATTTTTAACATTTGGAAAGTATTCGTGTTATCGTTGAATCGACGAAACTGAGCAGCTAATTATTCTCCAAACCCAAATAACCGAGAAGAGGACTGTACTTATTCGCTCAAAGTAAAAAGGATCTGTGAAAAATCGGTTAAATAATGGTCTCTGCGACGACGAATAAGATTTTGAAATACGTAAAACACAGTTTTTTATATTTCGGGCAACGGCAAAAACTTAGTACACACGTTCCGGGCCTCCCCTTTTAGCCTTCTGGCCGGGCCGGACCGGGCCGAGGTCCAAAAATTTGGAAACGGACCGGGCCGGGCCGGGCCGATAGAAATTTTTACGAGCCGGGCCGGCCTGAAAATCTAGACCCTTGAAGGATAAGTTAAAACACGGGGATAAATACCCCCGTGTTAACCTATGGCAATAAGGTCTATACTAGCAACAAGTAGGGCTCATTTTGGCACATTTCACAAGAACACCCCAAGAAATGGTACATCTTAGGCCTCTCGTTTATTAAAATTTGATATAACTGTCACGTGCTGAACGATAAAGCGGGGAAAATGCAATAAAACAATCAGTTTCAAGATGTAAATAATCATCAATGTGTAAAAATTGCTCAAAGCAAGAAACATTTTTCAAAAACAATCACGCGCAATGCAAGAAAATCAAACAGTTCATCTACGGTCACTAGCAGCCTTTAAGAGAAGACAGGGTTACCCAAACCCGGGGGTTTGCGCTAACCCGGGTTAGCGTAACCCAACCCCAAAAATGTTTGATTGGACCGGGTTAATCCCAGGGTTAACCCAACCCTGAAATTTTGGGGTTAACCTCAAAATAGGGCCTAACTCGGGTTAAACTTAACCCCGTTTTGATACGACCGGCTCCAGTTGTTTGTGCCCACAATTGTTACGATATGATGGTATCGGAATTCGGATTATGACAGCTTCCGATTTGAGGGAGTGACAAAAGGACAGGGAGGCACGGTAAGAGGAAGATTACCTTCGCTCAGAATGTGAGTTGCCTGAATGTCGATAAAGCGTCGGGCGCGGATTATATCGAACGCAACGAGGTTGTAACCAGAAGCGAAGCCACCACTATCATCTTCTTGAAAGTGCAAAGGACTAGTAATATTTAGGGAACCCTGTTTGACATATTCTGCAGGACGAGCTGAACGTTTACAATCCAAAAGCTTCAACACAGCACGCTTTGAAATAACTACGCTTTCCTTGAATGTCCCAGACTGAAAAGAGTTCCAGGTTGATAAAGCTGCTCAATGAAGGCAACAAACAACAAAGCCCAATTTATGAAACACTGCCCAGATATCACGTACACGCACTGTTTCTGCTGAACAAGCAATTTTTTACCTCCTCATGCTTAAAATTAGTGAAACCAAGAGAATGGTGAAACGAATGTGGTCTTGGGTTAACGAAGTTTCGCATCACTATCATCTGTATGTTTAAACAGAAGTCAGAAATTATTCAAACGTTACACAAGTAGTGTTGAAAGGATATAGCTCAAATGATCAAGCCGAGATTTGACCCACTAATGTGTTCGTTGCGCTATACTTCCTTATAGAGCTTTTCTACGTAACATCCCACATGCTAACAGGTTGTGGGTCCAGGCCCTCCTTTGCGCCAAAAGAAGCCAGTACGGTTTGAACATTGCTGAATTTGCTGTGAATGGTATTTCGTTCGATCTCAGGATCTGCTTAGAAATTTTGTCAGGATTGGCCACTTTGGCACTGGAAACTTGGTGCATGGAATTTCGAAATTTGAAATAGAGGAAAAGTTGTATATATGCGGTGGTATGCAATTTTCTAAGACGGAAGAATCAAGAAGTTCCCAATGACAGATTTTTGGAACTAACAGAGGTCGTGTGGGATTAAAACGGCAATGATTTAGTTGGAGAACAAAATCCGACAGATTTTGTGGATCATTGCGTGTGTTGTAGAAGGCCAACAGTCTTCGAGACAAAGGACAATGTCTTGTAAACGGATTACGTTAAACAGCGATCAAAGCTAAAGATGCAACAGACTGTTAAAGAATGAAGCAACAACAACCCGAATACGAAGGTGGAGATGACAAAAATGCCCGGTAGACGATTTGATGATACAGATCACTTCTGTTTGATCTAATGAGCTAAGTGAAAGTTGATAGCTGAACTTATGTGTATATGCAATTATGCATAACTAAACTCGGTTGTCAATGTGTTGCACTATACTCTCTTTGTAAACTCCTTTTACGTAATAGCCCGCATTCTAACAGTATGCAGTCGACAACAATTGTCCTAACGATGTCGGTAGATCGTAAGATGCAATCAATGAGTTAGTGCTTCCCATGATTTCTAAGGTATCAAAAAACTTTAGACAAAAGCTTTCATAAAAGCTATAAAAGCTATAAGCTAACAATTTCAATTTCGTAGGCTTTAACCGTTGGCTTCATCGAAGTATGATGTTTAAAACAATTGGTCGGTTTCTTTGATCAATTATTAGTCAATTATAGTCAGTAGTAGATTAATCGTTAGCATTTAAGGAAGCACAAAGTTGATCGGTGGTATATTCGATAACGCTGAAGTATTAACAAGAAACCACGTTGCCACCAACTAGAACGTTGGCACTCGAAACAATTCCCAAGAAACCACCAACGTTGCCACAAGAAACCACTTTACAGTTTTAAATTTCTGTAAGTAATCGATTACTGAAAAGCAGAGCAAAACGTTGAAGCTAAGTACAATTTCACAAATTCGGAACTCACCGCCTTGAATTGTGCTGCAGGCTAAAACTATCGTCCGCTGAAATTTACTCAGCAGATCGTGTAAACTCCCGAATTAATTTCATTTTATTTCATTACCGTTTCAATCATTCATAAATTTCATTAATTGCATTTCATGACAAGTAGTTTCATTCAAGTTCATGTTGGCTGCGATCTACCACAGACCAGCCACTGGAAAGCAGGTGAACTGAGATAACAAACATTTCAACTACCAAACAAACTAAACATGCTCGTTTATGCTTCAGAACCAGATGTAGGAGAAAGCCCTTGTCTTACTCAACTGCCAACTAAAGAGCAATCTAAAGGAAATTATGAATGGCAACATCATGTGCAATTCTAAACTCACAATACCTGTATTCTATAGTTACATACTATCAAGAGTACATAATATATAAGAGTGTGACAGCAGGCAAGCTCTCTGTTATCAGCTGAAGGTACATGCTATGTTCGCTAACGGCTGACCCCCCCACAAATGTGTATGTGCTCTTCAAAGAAATTTGGCCGCTACGCTTGCATGCTGAAGCTCGAAAACACAACTACTCAGTTGGTTCAATGTGCGTCTGTTGCGAGCTTTAACACGCAAAGATAGCGTGCGAATTACTTTGAAGAGCACATACACGTTTGTGGGGGGGGGGGGGTCAGCCGTTAGCGAACATAGCATGTACCTACAGCTGATAACAGAGAGCTTGCCTGCTGTCACACTCTTATGTATTATGTACTCTTGATACTATTTAATGGATTGTCAAAACGCGTTGGAAATGAAACACATTTTTGGGCGGAGACAACGTGATGGCGTCCCTAAGCCGTTCCTGAACCGGAATCGAAGAGTTGCCTTTTTAGGGCCTGAAAGTATTGCAGTAAGATAGTATAATTGTGTATAACAAAATGTACTATTTGTTTTACGATTGTAAGATTTCATATGCGACTGTAAGAATTTTTATGTAATGTCAGAATGTATGTGAAAAAACAAATTTGGCAAAAATTATTTGTTTTATTTCAAGCTGACATAACTGACTGACATCCTAACAGCTGCATGAGGATGAACTCAATGCAGCCATCGGTGCTCTCTTCATGGCGAAGCGCAAAATCAGTTTCTGTTTCTTTCGGGAAGATCAAACCTACGACGCTTTAATAGATTCGAATCAACCAAAAGGATTAAAAAACTCAACCAAAACCAAATAATACATAAATTTACCGGAATAAAGTTGACATCAGCAGAAGAGGCTAAAAGGTTTTCCTCAACTGATTGCATGGAAGCAAATAACATTACGAGCCTTTTCCTAAAAGTAGACTAATTGACTAAGTGAAGTGGGAGTGCTGAGAAATAATCACGACTAGGTACAGTAGTTTAGTTTTGTAGCACCATTAAAAATTCCATATGGAATATAATGTAGCCGTTACTGTGTATGTCAAGTCATCCCCATTGAAAGCTAATAGGCTATTTTATTAAAAGCTATGTTGTTCAGTTTCACTCTTGGTTTCACCAACAATATGTACCTGATCCCACAAAAATATTTCTGAAATTTCAATAAATCTATTTTCAGTTGCTGAAAGTTGCTGAAATAACAATAAAACTTTTTTTACAGATTCCAACACTCTTAATGTTTCGGAAGATAAACTGTCCACGTTTATGATAAGATAAATGCTCATTTCGATGAAGTCGTGTTTGACATATTAATACGTCTGAGGAAGAATACATGTAATGGGTTATGCTTATCAGCAACTAAAAACTTTGGCTTTTGTATAGTTACTTTCTCTCGTCAGCACAGAAATCTATCTAACTTGGATGTTTTCATCAATACTTAAAAATATGCTTGGTCTTGTCTTACTCTTGAAGAATTATGTCCAGAGTTAAACTTCAAAGCCAATTTTTGTAAGTTTCCTGAATCCAGGCAATGCTTCGTACATTTGAATTTTATTAATTCGCACTCAGCATTATAGCTGCTATCGCCGAAGATGGGAAGGGGCCTAATAGGAATAATGTTCAAATGCATGACATTTTCAGGTATTTTGACTAGAGCTGGGGCCGGTTCCACTAGAACCGGTTGGAACCGGAACCGGAACCGGAACCGGAACCGGAACCGGAACCGGAACCGAACCGGAAGGATTTTTAGAACCGGAACCGGAACCGGAACCGGAACCGGTAGAATTTGGAACCGGCCGGTTCCAGGCTCAAAAACTTAGCTTGAACTAAAATTTTTGCCAAATGTAAAATTTGCAAAAGTTGGATTTTTGGCCTAGATCTCATAATCTACCAGCATTTGATTCTTGGGCATGATTCTGTGATGCCTCGACAGCTGAAACGAGAACTGCATTGGCGCAAATGTGGAATCATTAGCGATTAATTCAAAATTGGCGATTACTACTACTAATATTCGAACAGTTGTTTACATTTCAAGAATATATAGTTAACGAATAACTCGATGAACGAATATTCTAAATATTTGTTTATTCCCACTTAGTTAATTGCTTGATATTAGTGTTTGGCCGCCGGCCGCCGGCCGACGACTTTCGCTCGCCGGCTGGACGCCGGCTACCGGCCGGCCGGCCGGCCGCCGGCTGGGATACAAATCATCAATCAGAAATTTACAAAATAGAGCAACTAAGCTTAAAATGGACTCCAAAACTAGTTTTGCTAATTTTTTATGCTATGCTGTGCTTATTTTCTAAGATAACATCCGAAAATAAATATCTTAGCAGTTATAATAACAGCACTGCAAACTGCTCTAGGCCGGTCGGCCTTTGGGCTCACCGGCCGCCGGCCGGCCGGCCGGCCGGTGAAACCCCGGCCGGTCTCAAACACTACTTGATATTATGGACGATTTTTCTGCATTTGTTGCGGATTTCGAAATAATCGAATACAAGTTTTGAACATGAATTTCTCGAAGTGTGTGAAAGCTAAAAAGCGACCGGTTCAGGCTACAAAAAAACTTTCCCGAGGGTATTTGTTCTGAAATTGCTTAATGAATAAACAAGCTCACTATTTTGAGAAAAATGTAAATTTTGTCCAATTTTCGCCAAAAGTTTCAAGTTTGGATTATTATTATTTATTATTTATTTCTGGTTATTTCTCCCAAACAAAATGACCAAATACAAAACTTAAAATTTTCCTTCAACAGTTTTCGCCAAAATGTAGCGTAAAGCAGATTTCTAATTGCTGGCATGAGTTAACATAAATCCTTGTTCAAAACAATCTTGCGCCAAGTAAAATTTCGGATTTTCCTTAATGCTGCCGAGCAGTTTAGACCAAGCTTGAAAACCAAATCAAATAAGCTTTGAAAACCAATTTTTCTTTTTATCTCTTAGACCGTAAGGAATCGAAGAACACTTTCCAGAGCAAAGTTGTAGGTTTTGGTGAGAGCATTCGAATGACTACGTTTGTGTATATAGTTTATATATTTTCATTAGTTTCATCATTTTTGCTTCCAAAACGCAGCTTCTTTAAAAGACGCTTTCAATTATTCTTTAGACGCAAGCCGGAGTCAACATTATCTCTGAAGAACAATTAAATTTTGCAGGAGCAGAAAGATTTGAAAACTGCTAGTACCGATTTTCTTATTTTTCAGGAACTTCTTCGGCTTTTGACAGTTCCAAAGAGTGAAGGTACATAAACAGAAAGAGGCTTCGGCAGAACTAGTCTGCATAGAGGTGTGTCTGTGTGAAAGAAAATAGCCAATTCCGCACAAAATTAAATTTTAATATTTCCTATCTTTCAAATATTTTAACTATATATATTTAAATTTTCTGGAAACAACCTCTGAAAGCCACTGTAGTTTTCATTAAAGAAATCTAAAGCTAACCTCTCAGCAACTCTCATCATTTCTTTGAATCATTTTCTTGCTTTAAGATTTCTTTCGATATATATGGCAGGCGCTGTTGGTGTACCGCGTTGTTCGCTCTTTTTTTCCAAACGCCATCCATAATTTCAGGTTATGGTTATACCATACAGGTGTCATAAACATTTTGATGCGCAGTAGCATTGAACAATCAACTGTTGACACAATTTTGTATTTTATGACAAAAAATTAACAAAGAAAATTATCACTGCAAATTTTGTACTTGGAACCGGGAACCGGAAGCTAGAACCGGAACCGGAACCGGAACCGGAACCGGTACCCTAGAACCGGAACCGGAACCGGTTTCGAAAATTGGAACCGGCCCCAGCTCTAATTTTGACATACCTAGGCAGATAGCACCATTCAAGATATTAACTTTTTTGCGTCCTGATTAGACACTTGGCCACATAGGTTTTCAACTGCCAAATACCTGAATGTAGTCAGGCAGCTGCCCAAATATCTTGCCATTTAAATATTTCGCAAAAACTAACAATTGGAAACAACAGTATTAATTTTAATCAACCGACATTGCTACTTCAGCTCATGTTACTAGGAATCGCAGCCAGTCAACTGATATGAGTTACTGCTGGTTCACGCACTTGTTGTTAGCAGTCTGACACCGGTTTACAATGGCATCTGACGCCAAGCCTTTCGAGCAAGAAATTCATTCACTATACATACACATTCTCAAAAAGGACCTAAGACCCCCAAATTGTTGGTGAGCCTAGCTAACCAGGCGCCAACTTCATAACTAGCTCCCAAACCACACTGGTGTTCAAAAAGATCTGTCCTTATGAGGAAACACGCTGATTTCCACTTACTGTCCAAGCTCGAGCCGCATCCCGTTCACGCCGGACGCATCGGCAGAATCTTGTCGATCGACCTTTATAGTCACAAAGGCTGATCAGTATACATCTGCACATTACATGCCATTGATCTGCCAATTTTTAGTTTGAGGCGATGCAATTAAATGTCAGCTATGTACTTCTGGTTGCCAGCGTTTGCCTACCATCAGTTACTGGTTGGTTTGCAATCGGAAGAATTGATTTCAGGCCCGGCAAACGTGATACGCTGAATTCTGGGTTATCGGACAGCTGCGAAAATGCTCTGGATGAAGCGATAAGCAATGTAGTGTTAGCACAAAAGGTAGGAATGAATTCTGATAGCATTTCAGTTTCACTTTAGATTTCAGTGGCTGCAGCTGAAATCATGAATAGCTACCTTGTAACTTAAATTTAAAATAAAAATGAGAGGAGATTTGAACTTGTCTTTTCTGTTGTGCTTCTCTGGATACAACATAAAACAATGAATAGTTACATTGATGCAGTATACGTGATCAGTAATTACGACACTGATCTGACAGTCATTACTCAGTGCCTATGTTTCTCTTAGCAGGCGCGTAGCCAGGGTGGGGGGGGGGAGGAAATTTGCCACCCCGAAATTGTGGACTCCCAGGAATTTTTTCCGTGCCATGTGTAAAACACCCATTTTTCAAAGACTTTCTCGCCTTAAGAAGTAAGTGTGCCGTACCATCATAATACGTGTTTCGTAGCTCAAAACGAGTACCAAATACCATATTTGGTGTACTTTGACCAGCTTTTACATATTTCGGTGCATCAACGCGTGCTAGGGCCTTAAGTATTTCTAAATTCAAAAAAGGCCCTGTAAAAATTCCACGAAGGTCACAACATAGAAAAATTTCTCAGCTTCTGGGGGGCTCCGCCCCCCCCCCCAGACCCCCCGACAAGATTTTGCAATTCCTCCCAGAAATGTTTTTCTGGTGTGGGATATTATCCATTGGGGCACTAGTAGCTAGCTGCGCAACAGCGCAGCATTAAAAAGTACATGTGGTGTTATCTTCATATGTGTAGCGTAAAGTGTATTCTATTTGATGAAATTGTACAACTTTGAGCTATTTTGACATTTGTTCTATTCATGAATGATAAAGATGATTTCTTTTTGGGCTAGCTACCCCACTAGGACAAAGTGTATAAAAAAGAGAGAAAGTGTAGGTTTGGCGCAGTCGGTCGGAGTTTTGTCAGTGACGGGGTAGGGTGACGTCTATTAGTTGGGTAGGAGACTTGGGTCAGGTTTAGGTCAACTGTGGCTTGATTCCTGGAAACCCGGAATCGATATGTATATTTCCTATCAACACAGCTAACAACGTATTCTCATACCGAAAGCACCTATAGTTTCCATCAAATTTGATAACTGGGATGACCTAAGGTCTCGTGAGCTGACACTCAACGAACTCAAAAGACCAACAATAAGTAGAGTCAACCAACAGCAAAAAGAGTAAACAGATGAGGCAGAATTAACAAGTTCAACGGCTCATAAACTGGAACAGTTCAAAAGCAACGTGGCCAAACAAGTTCAAAAGCGAAGTGGACGAGCAAGTTCAACAGACTCTACAGATTCAACACGTTCAACAGCCTCTATTGATTGAACAGGTTCAGGTTCAACAGACTCTACAGATTCAACAGGCTCAACAGACTCTACAGATTCAACAGGCTCAACACACTCAACACCCTCTATAGACTCAACAGATTCAACAAGTTCAACAGACTCAACAGACTCTACACCATCTACAGACTCAACACGCTCTACAGGCTCAACACCATCTACAAACTCAACACACTTCATTTCTGATAATTAGTTTCAATTTGTGAAAATTAGGTGCAATATCAAATAATTAGCTGTATTTCTGATAATTAGGTGCAATTTCTGATAATTAGCTTCAATTTGTGGAAATTAGGTGCGATATCAGATAATTAGCTGTATTTCTGATAATTAGGTGCAATTTCTGATAATTAGTTTCAATTTGTGGAAATTAGGTGCCATATCAGTTAATTAGCTGTATCTTTATGTATCTTTATCTCTAATTGTACATTAGCATCTGGTATCCAATATTTATTTATATATTTAGTTTTAACATTTGGAAAGTATTCGTGTTATCGTTGAATCGACGAAACTGAGCAGCTAATTATTCTCCAAACCCAAATAACCGAAAAGAGGACTGTACTTATTCGCTCAAAGTAAAAAGGATCTGTGAAAAATCGGTTAAATAATGGTTTCTGCGACGACGAATAAGATTTTGAAATACGTAAAACACAGTTTTTTATATTTCGGGCAACGGCAAAAACTTAGTACACACGTTCCGGGCCAGGGTTTTCTTTTTCAAAATCGGACCTGTGTAAATCTTGTGTAAATTTAAATTTCAGTGTGTATTTTTGTTTGAAGCTGTGTAAAATCTAAAAGTGTTGTTTTTGAGATATAATACGAAATAAAATAAATTTAAGCGTTATTTTATTGCAACAATGTTATTTTCGGATCATTCAATCAAAAGTTCTGGCAACTGCACTTGTGTAACGTCCGTGGGGGACACGTCCGTGTAACGCAGAAGAACCCACGCGGGGGGGTCTGGGGGGCGGAGTCCCCCAGACGCTGAGGAAATTTTGTAAATTGTAATAAAATTCGCAATGGAAAAGTCTAAAAAGATTATATAATCCATTAAATGCCAAAACTAGGATTGGACAAATTCTAATTTCTGAAAAAACTTCGCCTACTGAAACCATTTCTTTAATTTTCCAACTTTTTGGAATAATTTTTTCACAAACATTCTGGTTACGTACTAAAAGGTTCGAAGCTGTAATTGCTGTAGGGGAATTTTCCATAATATGGACAGAAAACACCCATTCTGAGCCCCCCCCCAGAAGTTAAGAAATTTTTTAAAATTATCGGCAAAAACGCATTGAGCAGTTGCATTCTTTTAGCTTTCGTTTTGAATATATATCTATTGTGCTAGGCAGCAACAATTTTTGTGGCTCAGACTGCTTTTTATGATAAAAGATATATATATATATATATATATATATATATATATATATATATATATGTAGAAGACACTGGCGGATCCAGGATGTCGTGAGGGGGCGGTAAAATGATTCCAGCGGGGGGTCAGGGGGGCGGAGCCCCCCAGAAGTTGAAGAAATTTTTGTTTTTGCAATAAAATCGGTCTTCGGATCTTTAATTCTTTTCATAAACTCTTAAAAAATTCTTAAAAATTCTGGACATTTTAGGCAAAAGTGGTAATTTTCTCTGAAAAATCGGATGCTTTTCAAGCTTTTTCTTTATAAATGCAATAAATATATATGTGGTTAAAATGTAGGAAATTCGCGCCGAAGGCGAGAAATTTTGTTTTTTGCCCTTTTTCCTCTTTCTCTCCTTAATTTTTCCTTCCTTCGAATCGCGACGGGTGGGGGCGCCCCCGCCATCCCTGGATCCGCCCCTGGTTCAAGAAACGATATTGAATCGTATGTACTAGCTATATTACTATACTATCTTACAAATATTAGCACGCTGTACGTGAATAAATTATACGCAACCGAATAAGCAGATGTATTTGCAGAAACAACCTATGATCATGTCGTAATGCAGAAAACCATGGTAAATGATTGGAAAGCGGTGGGGGTCTGGGGGCGGCAGCCCCCAGCTAAAAGCTAGCGCTATTTTAAATATGAAGGGCTTGAAAACTATTTTTTCAGAGCACTTTTTGCAAAAATTTTCGAAAATGTGGCTGTGTATTTTGGTGTGTAAATTAGTTTTTCACTGTATAAATTTATTTATTTTGTGTAAATACACAGTATTTTACACAAAAAGAAAACCCTGTTCCGGGCCTCCCCTTTTAGCCTTCTGGCCGGGCCGGACCGGGCCGAGGTCCAAAAATTTGGAAACGGACCGGGCCGGGCCGGGCCGATAGAAATTTTTACGAGCCGGGCCGGCCTGAAAATCTAGACCCTTGAAGGATAAGTTAAAACACGGGGATAAATACCCCCGTGTTAACCTATGGCAATAAGGTCTATACTAGCAACAAGTAGGGCTCATTTTGGCACATTTCACAAGAACACCCCAAGAAATGGTACATCTTAGGCCTCTCGTTTATTAAAATTTGATATAACTGTCACGTGCTGAACGATAAAGCGGGGAAAATGCAATAAAACAATCAGTTTCAAGATGTAAATAATCATCAATGTGTAAAAATTGCTCAAAGCAAGAAACATTTTTCAAAAACAATCACGCGCAATGCAAGAAAATCAAACAGTTCATCTACGGTCACTAGCAGCCTTTAAGAGAAGACAGGGTTACCCAAACCCGGGGGTTTGCGCTAACCCGGGTTAGCGTAACCCAACCCCAAAAATGTTTGATTGGACCGGGTTAATCCCAGGGTTAACCCAACCCTGAAATTTTGGGGTTAACCTCAAAATAGGGCCTAACTCGGGTTAAACTTAACCCCGTTTTGATACGACCGGCTCCAGTTGTTTGTGCCCACAATTGTTACGATATGATGGTATCGGAATTCGGATTATGACAGCTTCCGATTTGAGGGAGTGACAAAAGGACAGGGAGGCACGGTAAGAGGAAGATTACCTTCGCTCAGAATGTGAGTTGCCTGAATGTCGATAAAGCGTCGGGCGCGGATTATATCGAACGCAACGAGGTTGTAACCAGAAGCGAAGCCACCACTATCATCTTCTTGAAAGTGCAAAGGACTAGTAATATTTAGGGAACCCTGTTTGACATATTCTGCAGGACGAACAGAACGTTTACAATCCAAAAGCTTCAACGACTTACACAGCACGCTTTGAAATAACTACGCTTTCCTTGAATGTCCCAGACTGAAAAGAGTTCCAGGTTGATAAAGCTGCTCAATGAAGGGAGTGTAGAGTCTGTAGAGTCTGTAGATGATGTAGAGTCTGTTGAGTCTGTTGAGTCTGTTGAGTCTGTTGAACTTGTTGAGCCTGTTGAGTCTGTAGAGGGTGTAGAGTCTGTTGAGTTTGTTGAGTCTGTTGAACTTGTTGAGTCTGTTGAACTTGTTGAGTCTGTTGAGTCTGTAGATGTTGTTGAGTCTGTCGAGTGTGTAGATGGTGTAGAGTCTGTTGACAGTGTAAAGTCTGTAGATGGTGTAGAGTCTGCTGAGTTTGTTGAGTCTGTTGAACTTGTTGAGCCTGTTGAGTCTGTTGAACTTGTTGAGCCTGTTGAGTCTGTAGAGGGTGTAGAGTCTGTTGAGTTTGTTGAGTAGTCTGTTGAACTTGTTGAGTCTGTTGAGTCTGTAGAGTCTGTAGATGGTGGTGGGTCTGTTGAGTGTGTAGAGTCTGTAGATGGTGTAGAGTCTGTTGAGTCTGTAGATGGTGTAGACTCTGTTTAGAGTGTAGAGTCTGTTGAGTCTGTAGATGGTGGAGAGTCTGTTGAGAGTGTAGAGTCTGTAGATGGTGTAGAGTCTGTTGAGTTTGTTGAGTCTGTTGAACTTGTTGAGCCTGTTGAGTCTGTAGAGGGTGTAGAGTCTGTTGAGTTTGTTGAGTCTGTTATTCTTGTTGAGTCTGTTGAGTCTGTAGATGGTGTAGAGTCCGTTGGGAGTGTTGTCTGCAGATGGTGTTGAGTTTGTTGAGTCTGTTGAACTTGTTGAGCCTGTTGAGTCTGTAGAGGGTGTAGAGTCTGTTGAGAGTCTAGTTTGTAGATGCTGTTCAGTCTGTTGAGTGTGTTGAACTTGTTCAGTCTGCTGGGTCTGTAGATGGTGTAGAGTCTGCTGAGTGTGTAGAGTCTGTTGAGAGTGTAGAGTCTGTTGAACTTTTTGAGCCTGTTGAGTCCGTAGAAGGTGTAGAATCTGTTGAGAAAATAATAGCATGCTTAAAAGCTAAGTCAAAGGCAAAATCACTATACTCAGTTTGCTGCACACAATAGTTAAAGCCATGCGCAGAAGTGAAAATACGGACATGTGATTGTTTCTGTCTCTCCGAGCATGGTCCAGTGATGAGAGAGAGTCGACACAATTTTCCAAATTTCTGTAATATCTCAAAGTTCTAAAGCGAATGCGTGTTGTAGGTTTTGATTATAAATTCACATATCGATTCCCGGTTTCCAGGAATCAAGCCAGGTCTAGTTTAGGTGTACGGGAGTGGATAACGCCCTCCCTTGTGCTCTTTGTACTTCACTGTCGTGTTCTCTCCATATTTTCTAGTGCTTTGTATGCCTATACTAAAGTCTGAATGAGTATTTTGTATTCACTGTAGTAAAATCTAGCGGTTATTTTACCTAGTAGCTATAGGGAACGGTCGTCTAGGAAGACATTGCTCTAGTCATAGGAGACATTACTCTAGTCTACTCGCTAATCTTCTCTTCTCGCACCTCGCTAGGAATGGATATCACACACTGAACACCTACTTGCAATCATTTATTGAAGTCCGACATAGTTTATTTAAGGAGGTTACACACCGTACCTCCACAAATAGTGGCGACCGTGATTTTTCAGTAGATGTCCAAACTTCTAGCTTTTTCTGAGAAGAAAAGGGAGCACGATAAGCGAGAAAAGCAAAGAGCACAACTTTGGGGGCTCTTATCATACTTTGACGGACCGGTTGATTTAGATAGAGGGATTCCCATGGCTTCAAAGCCAGGTATTGCAAAATCGGGGGGTCGTGGTCGGGGGGGTGTCTCCCCCAATGCTAGTCCGGGGGGAACTGCTCCAGGTATTGGAAGGGGGACCCCCAGAAGACCGGAAGGCTATGTTCCTGACATCTCCCCACAATTATGGGAAGGGCAAAATTCTAAAGCGAAACCGGTAACAGATAGAGGATCAGGGGGGCAAGGGGGACCCTCCCGGATTCCTCCTCCACCCACAAGTTCACGGCGGGCTCAGTCCCAATTGGGGGTTTCTACCTCCACAGCCCCGTCTACATCTTCAGATTCCCCGTATGGTGGCCATCTAAGTAAAACTTTTGCGGGGGCAGTGACTCGGTCACAGTCTGGGGCTACCCGCCCCCAAGTTTCGCAGTCTGCGGGTTCCCGGTCGTCAGCGTCGCAGTCGGGGGGCCCCCAAGTGCTGTCAGATGCCACCCCCCCCCCGGAAATAGTAGTTTCGGGGGAGGAAACTACGGTTAAATCTTTGTCTGGGGAACCAGAATTGCTGCAGATTTCAGATCCGCCTCAGGAGGGGCAAATGCCCACTCCCGGCCCCCAATTTGACGCCTTTGACGATTCTGTTGAAATCGACGACTCAGACTCGCCAGATGAGCAACTTTTGTCAGCTATGCAGAATTATTTGGATTACAGGCGGAAAGACCTCGGTTTGGCGCCAGTCACAGTTTCGGAACTTTTGGGGGGAAAGTTCGAAAAGTTTGGGTGAGAAAAGTTCGGGGGAAAATAATCCCGAACCTGTTTTGAAGCAAAATTCTGAAAATGATCTGATCCAGTTGCCTAGGCAATCCCCCCAATTTTCGGGAAGTCTGCAGCCCCCTCCCCAGGCCCAGGATAGCAATGCAGAAGAACCTGACAGAGGGTTGGGTGTACATGATCAGAATCGGGGGGCGTCCGTTCCTTCTCCCCAGGGACGACCTGAATCTTCTGCGCCCAAGTGCCAATTTCAGTCGCAAAGTACGTCTAATTTTACGCCAGATCAAGGGCACAATTCGGTTTCGTCGTCCCGGGGACAGGTGGGGCAACCCACTTTGGGGGTCCCTAGTCTTGTAAATGGTGCTCAGGGAGGGTCACCTAATTTTGGCCAAAATTCAGGACATGTTTGGTGTCCACCGTCTGTACAGCACCCGCAAGGTACGTTTCAGCGTGCTTCTCCGTCAGGTCAAGCACAGGCCGCTCAAAATGTTCAACAGCCGGCCCAAATGTCATCGTCTATGCCGGGTTTTTCTCAATCACAATCCCCGGCTCAGCAGCCATTATATACGTATACACCTCAGACTGTGCAGCCTGTGCCGTCTCCGGCACAATCCGGCTATTATGCCGTTGATATGTACGGAAACCCAGTATACGTATATAATTCTCCGGCACAATTCTCTGCTGGAACTTCTGCTGTTTTACAGCCGGCGGCTCATACGTACGTACCGGTACCTAACCAAGCGGTTACTGGTCCGATAGCACCAGCTGCACATCAGGGGCCGATGTTATCAAAGGCCCAAACCCGGGTTTCGAGCTAAACCTAGGTTAAAAATGGGTTTTCAACCCAAACCCGATGGAATCATAGTTGGGTTAGAACAGTGTTTTTGAAACCCAGGTTTCATAACTGGGTTTTGGGTTAAATTGGGGTTAAGTGGAGACCCAATGTTATCATGAAACCCGGGTTTAAAAACTTGGGTTAAATTTGGGTTAATGTGGCTAAATCTCAACCCTACTCGATGAGGAGGGTTGAGCCTGAAACCCGGGTTTTATTCTATGTAATTTATGGGTTTCGCTCGTGGGACTGTCTCGTCTATTAGTTCCAGAAATATAGACAAGACAGCACAGTTATTTTTGGGGTTAATTCTGGGTTAACTATTCTCGATTTCAGGGTTAATTCAGGGTTAACTCAGGGTTAACCCCAATAAAATAGGGTTTATGAAATCCAACCCCAAAATTGTTTGATAACATTGGGTTAGCCCCAGGGTTAACCCAACCCCGAAATTTCAGGGTTAACTTCAAAAACTACGAAACCCGGGTTTTAGGAAACCCAAGTTTCATAACATCGGCCCCAGACGGTGGAAACCAGCTCACAGAATGTCCAAACGTCAGATTTTGTATTGGGAAATTCAAGGGTGGCTTCCGACCCGCCTCCTCCGCCAGATAGGGGGGCGCCCCCCCGGGTTTTTCTGCACAGCAAGTCAGCAAAAAGGGGGTCCCTCCCAACACAGAGGAGCGAGCGACGCCTGCTCGTCACCCAACTCCGGCGACCATGGTGGCCACAGATGCTTCAGTTTCAGGTCACGATCCGCGCCTTTTTCGTACGTATATAGAAATTCTCCGGGACGTTCCGCGGTTTGACCCAGAATTACTTTATGTCGAAGACTGGCTTCCACAATTTGACTCAGCAGTGGAAACGTATCAAATTCCTAAAGACCAGTGGCCTCGTCTTCTATACAGTAAATTGGCGGGTAAGGCTCAAATTTATGCCTCCCGTGCGGGTCTTTCTATGATCGATTCATATGACAGCATTTTGAAACTTTTGAAAACTCAGTTTCCTAAACCGCAGTTGTCCTACCAGCAAAAATATACAGCCTTCGTCAATCGACTTCAACGTCCCGGAGAACATATACGTAAGTATATCTCGGAATTGCAAGCTTTGGCGTTAGATATTTGGAATGACCCGGGTGACCGGGAGAAGCACTGTGTCCAGCAGGTTTATGCCGGGGCCAATGACAAATATGCAGCGTCGCTCGTTCCCTCGGGGGCTTATGGGGAACCATCCATGGAGGACATCTTGCGGGTGATCGACAAACTTGACGACCGAACCCCACGGTCTACTCCAGGGGAGGCATTGTCGTATGACCCCCCAATCTATCATGTGGCATCTTCGGAGAGAGCAGAATCGGGTGGGGCCCCTAATGACCCGTTGGAACAACTTCGTAAGGAACTACAGGAGCTTCGGGTAGTATGGGAAAAAGGGAAGGACTCACGGCCTTGGTTTGAGGAGAGGCGTAAGGATAAGTGCCTCCATTGTGGCAGGAGGGGCCATGACCCTAGCAATTGTTGGGACAAATACCCTCAGTTGGCCCCGGCAGGTTGGAGGGTTCGACCCCTTCCCCGGGAACAGGTAGCTGGAGTTACGCAGTACGTACCAGTCTACCCGCAGTTTTGTGCACTGCAGCCGGTTTACCCAGCTTTACAACCTGCTCCTGTCCCTTTAGCTTTGCCCGCCCCATAACCTTCTTCGGGTCAGCATGCCTATGGTCCACAGTGGGAGGCACCGCCAGCCCAGAACACGGGTCAAATTGTTTCACCTGGTGCAGTCGCGCCTGCTTTGCCGGCACCTTTGGCCCCGGCTCCAGCACCTTCGGTTCGGGGTGTTACCACACAACCTTTAGCGGCACCGCTAGCGCAACATTTTGTTAGAGCATCGGACCAGAGTGTTGCAAATTCACAGGGGGGCACTCTCCCTCCCCGTGTTTCGGCCCAACAAAAAGGGGTTGAACATCTTATAGGCTATGTTGAGACCGAACCACAGCCTTCAGAGCCACACGTATTTGGGATAGGTTCTTCAGCTGATACGACGCCTGAACAAATCGTTCAGTCCTTTTCTATGATTCAGTCAAACTTTACGACGTTGGCAGTTATTCATATGCATACGTATAATCATATGAAAAAGTTTACTGAGGTTTTGAAGAAACAAATTTTTGACTTGGGCCATGTCATCGCGGACGCTTGGCCAGAAAAGCTTGAACGGGAGGATATTTTGGGCTGTGAGGTGACGGTGCCCGAAACTGATGGAGTGGTCCAACCTGTGGAGGAGGGTTTCGACCCTCCCTCTCTGCTCTCTCTGAATGGGGATTCTTCCTCACCGACTGTGACGTCTTGGGAGCAGACTGCGGGCCTCGCTGTGTCTCAGTCTCAGGGTGCGGTGGTTGACGCGGCCTCTGGGACTGGGACCAGTGGGGGCGTGTCTGGGTGTGCGGCCGATCCACCATCCAGACCCGCCCCGGGGGGTGTGTCGGCTCCGAAAAAGCCCCTACACTCCTTGGTGGTTGTGCCCAATTCCATTTCCGATTTGCAATCTGAAGCCGTTTTAGCTGCTGGGGACAACACACCGGCAGTTATGATCAACATTAAGGGTCAATACTTGATGGCCGTTGTAGATTCGGGTGCTTCTATTTCAATTATCAGTCAGGGGGCTTAGATCGGCTTTTGAGAGCGGCGGCAGATATTGTGGTTCAATTTCCAGACGCTATTAGAGCTAGAACTTCGGGAGATACTCCACTACGTATTGAAGGAAAAGTTTACATCCCTTTCGAAGTGGGCGGAATTCAATTTGGGTGGCATTTTCATCTTGCCCCGCAATTTTATCGTGATATTTTACTTGGAACTGATTTTTTGAAAGCTTACAGTTGGGATATTATTTTCTCTGAAAATCGTGTCAGCATGAATGGGCTGAAGCTTAAAATGCTCACCCCTGAGGAAATTCGGGCTGAATGGGATTTGGGCGACGCAATGGCTTTTGCTGTGGTTTTGGCCATTGACGTGCAAATTTCACCGTCCACGGAGAAATGGGCAAAGGCCCGTATCTCCTCCACCCTCGCTGATCCTCTATATTTCTTTGAGCCATTTGACTCTTTCATTGATGACAACAAAGTTTTACCCTACGCTGGGGTAGTGGAAGTACAAGATCATTTTTTCGAATTTCTATTGGTTAATCCTACAAATTCCCTCATTTCAATTTCACGATCTACCGTGGTGGGGTCTGTGGTCCCCACTTTAGATTATGCCTCTGAGGGCTCAAACTTTTCAAAACCTTTGGTGGTCTCTCAAGCTCGCGTTTCTCAGGATCCTTATATCAATGATACGGTTTTTGCAGTTGACGATAATTTGGGTATCCCTCCCCCTCATGTTGCTTCGGCTCTTACGTATAAGTTGGCAACAGATTCGGCTTTTGAAGATGATAGTGTTTTTTCTTGCCTTTTGGCCAACGGAGGATCTACCTCAAAAAGAGGGGGTAGCCCTGAGTCTACCCAAAAAGAGGGGGTAGGTGTGAACCTACCCCAAAAAGAGGGGGTAAAGGCAGTAAAAGGCCCTATGGCTGAAATTCTTCCGGTAGAGGCTTGTGAGGACCAAGATGAACTTCCAGAGGTGAAATCTGCACAAAAAGGGGTAGCAGCTCCACCAGAACCCCCTGACCCTCCCTTTGTGAGTGACTCGAGCTTGGGAGACGGTGGGGAGAAAGTTTTGAAATCGTGCCTCCTACAGGGGGAGGACCTTTCTCCTATTGAAGAAGGGCATAGTTTGGGTTTACCTCTCGTTTCGGTAACATTTATAGACGAAGTTAAAGTTTGGGTGGAGGACCAGCCGGTTTTTCGGCTACGGGAGGAGTCAGAAACTCTTTTGGTTCCTCCCTTTTCTAAATTTGGTCCTGTATGGGGGAAGGTTGGCCTCAGGAGGTGAGGGGGGTTGACCCCGCCCTACTGGAGTCGCCTTCGTTGGCAGCTCAGCTTGCGCCTGGGTCCGACCGGGCCAGTTTAGCTGCTGAACCTCCGTCACAGGACCACCCCGGACTTATTTTTTCAAGTCTAAGTCATCCCGAACTTGTCATCCCGAGCTTTTCTCATCCCGATCTTGTGACTTCTATACAAACTTCTTTCACGTCTGATACAAACCTGCCTCAAATTTCGGACAACAACTGGCATTATTACTATCTATCAACGTCAGTACATCCGGGTGAACATTATTGGTATGTACGTATTCCATGGCCTGACCTTTCTCGGGGCACTATTTCGGAATATACGTATGCACGTACACAGGTCCAGAAAAAACGCAAGGACAAATATGATTCTAAGGGTAAACCTATTGAGTACAAAGAAGGTATGATGGTTTGGAAAGACGTTTCTCGAGCAAATATTCCGAAGGGGGCAAGCCGGAAATACCTTCCGGCTTTTGAGGGGCACTTTCCGGGTCCTTAAAGTTATTTCTCCTACCAACTGTAAAATTCAATCTACTCTCAAGTTAGGCGCCCCTCCTGAAACTGTTCATGTGAATAGACTCAAACCGTTTCTGATGGAATTGACACCCGACCAGTAACCTCTATTTTATTTTCCCCTCAGCTGTAGTATGTATGTATCTCACACTACTGATCTCGTTTTGCTGTAATTTGTTAATTTTGCAATTTTAGGGTTTATACGTATATAATGGTTTTAGGCATATCTATGTTTTCTTTATGTTTAGGTTTATATCTGAATTGTGGTGGTGGGCATTGCCCCTTTTAAGCTTATTTTCAGGATTTTTCGGTCAGTTTTTCATACTTTAGGCTCTACTTTCTGATTTTGGTCTGTTTATGTGTTTTTCCTTTCTCTGAATCTCTTTTCCTTGATTAGATCTTTTCTTTCGATAAAAACCTGTGGCCACCTGTAGAATTCTTTTCTTGAATAATCATGTCTAACCGTAAAAATTTTGGATAATGCTTCTTTAGCAGATAAATTAGAGTTTGTCTCTCAGCATTTTCGTATTGTTGCTACTCGTGGGGGTTCAGCACATTCTCCTCCACGAGTTCAACAGGTTTCTCCTGAACAATTGCAGCAGATGGTGCAGCATGATCATTTGGCCGGGGATTTTGGCGTTCCTGCTCCGGGGTCATTTCGGGTGGGGTTGCACTCCCCCCTCCGCCCCCATCTTCACCTCCCCCCGATTCTCAGACTATTGAAACTTAACAGAATTTGAATTTATCTGCCAGTCAGGGTGAATTTCTTGATCCCAAAGTTTCGGAAATTCTTTCACCAAAAAGGTTTGTTTTCTTATTCCTACAACTATGTCTCATTTTGATCCTATAATTGCCTATCTTGTCCACCCGGGTAGCACGGTCCCTGTTTACCCTTTTGACTGGGGCGATTATTTGGTTTGGATCCGGAGCCAGCGCATTAGAGAACGTTTTTGTCTGGCTTTTCCAGAAAGAAATCCTGAGCCTTTTGAGAAACGGCCTTTGTCACCGCTAACGAAAAGGGATTTGGCTAACCCCTACGGGTCGCCTCCATTTACGGGTGTTTTTGGGTATGGTATCCTTTGTCTATTACAGTTCATTATGATCCATATTCTCATTATTTTTTGCCTCCTACTCGTTATTCCCCAAGTTCTTTTCATAATCCTACATTTTTGCCTTGCTTTACAGAATATAATTTTTATTTCAGGTGGCCACAGGTTTTGATTTCAACTAAATTCTTTTGGTTTTTGGTACCTTTTTTCCTATATTCGAAGTTTCTTACTTTTCTGAGTTTTGGAACCAAAATATTTTTCTTTTATGGAATTTTTTCTGCTGTTTTTCATGTATCTAAAGTTTTCTTTGACTATTATTCCATTACCTTTGTATTTTGCTTTTCTTATATATTTCACTACAGCACACAACAGCGCTCAAGGCACTCATTTATATACGTACTCACTTTTGGAGGTTTTTCCATTTTTTCACTGTTCTTGCTCCATGTTTGCACTTACTGTTTAGGTTTTCCTTGGGTTCCTCTGGTTGGTGCCTTTGGGGTTGGCTTTCCTGTTTCTGCTTTAGGGGAACGAAATTCATTGGGTTGCCTCTTCCAGGTTGTATTTTTCTTAGTCATATGATTTTATTTTAGATTTTCTTTAGTCTTGTTTCATATAAAACTTGTGGCAAAAATTTATCTTGTGTACGTGTTCAAACGTTCGGATGTTCTTTTGAAGCTAAATCGAATTCTAATCCTCTGTTTTTCTTTGAAATTTTGAAAAACCGAATGTCTAGTAAAGCTTCTAAAAGCGACTCTGACGCTGTAAAGCATTCTGTGCTTTCTGCACGTACGCAGTTAGAAAGGGTGGGGGGCGACTGGCGCAACTTGAACCCACAGGGTGGGGGGCGACTGGCGCAGCTTGAACCCTCAGGGGGGGCGTCAGCTTCTCAGTCTTCGGCAGAAGAAAAACCAGAACCTATGGAGCTTCCGGAGGAATTGGGGGGTGATGCCATTTTGTTTATTTCGCGCGAATCTCTTTTAAAAAAATTTTGTCAGATAAACCCCCAGAATTTTTCACTTTTCGGGATCAAATTGATCAGTCGCAGTACTCGGCCTATATTCGTCATGCTTCGCAAAAAAACGTGTTTTTCTCACCCTCTAGCCAGGACGACTACAGTAGTTACGTCAATTGAATAACTGCTCCGGTCCGTTCCTATCTGGGTTGAAGCTGCGCAAAAGGCGGGTTTTTTGGCTTGGGATTTGGAAGGGGTGTCGGCCAGAGGTTTCTTGGGAATTCCTCCCCACCGCACCCTGTCCTTGATTCAAATTGCTATTCCTTACCCGGAAAAGTTGCATTTGTTTCGTTCGCAAATTGATCAGGTTAATCCTACGAATCCGAAACAGGAACCTATTTCATTGGGTATCTATTTGATCCCAGTTTATGTTCTCTTTTTTCTGTGCCCGTCTTGAGACTACTTTCAGTATTTATTGGCCCCGCTTTTCTATAACACGTCCTATCCTCCTTTGGGTCTGAATCCTCTGGCCGATATCTGGCGCTTGTTAGGGGCTTTGGGCATAGATGCTCGCCATTCCGCAACAGCTCTTGCGTATCTGGGGCGTCGTTGCGCGTCTTTCAGACCACCCTATGCAGCAGTGGTCTCCAGTCGATTCTAGGGGCCCTTGTCCATGGCGCAATAAGAATTAACAGCAGATTCCTCCGCCGGTGAGTACGCGCGTGGATATCCCCTTGTCTTGGTATCAGGAGTAAATTTTACAGTATCCAACGCAGTTGTGCAAGGCAGCTCCTTGCCGGGGTCTGCAGCCTTCTCCATCACTAGCTGATTTGCGCTACGGGGCGCGGCGATTTTTCTAGTTCAGCTGCATCCAGGTCGATTACTCGACAGCACCAGGCTTTGTTATCTCAACAGGAGGATCCTCCAACAAGTCTTGTGGATACAACGCTCTCTACGGCAGATCATTCTTTTGGAAGATTCCGACCAGCAGGCGTCTCCATCAACTGTGGTGGTAACTTTGGAGGAGCCCTCGGAACTTTTAGGATCTGTGAGTTCACCAGTTTTGCCTGCTCCGATAAGTTCGGGCTCTGTCCCGATAAGTTTGGGCTCTGTCCCGATAAGTTCGGGCTCTGTCCCGATAAGTTCGGGCTCTGTCCCGATAAGTTCGGGCTCTGTCCCGATAAGTTCGGGCTCTGTCCCGACATGTTCGGGCTCTGTCCCGACAAGCTCGGGCTCTGCTCCGATAAGTTCGGGCTCTGTCCCGATAAGTTCGGAGTTCGCTCCGATAAGTTCGGGACCCCCCCAACAAGTTCGGGCCTTCTTGCAACAAGTTCGGGATTACCATCAGTAAGTTCGGGCTATATAATATATGGACCTACTACGACCTCTGGTATTTCAGCTGTTGTGGAAACGGGACAAATGGGTTTGGGTTTCCGCCTCTGCGTCAAATGGTAGAGACTTGGACTAAGAAATCAAAAAGGTGGTTATAGAAGAGTCGCTTGCCCACGAAGCCATGCAACCCGACCAGGTTGACGGTGGGTTGATGATTGTGGTGGGGTGGTCCCATTTTTTGGTGAACACATGGTGGCTTCTAACATGCACCGCATTCCGGACACGGGTGAGCAGGGTTACCGTCCGTATTTGAAGATCTATGGCTACGAACACCGCTTTTCGGAGGGCGGTTACCATCATCGTAAGACCGATTATTGGTTCTGTTTGCCTGAGCCGGCTCGATATCTGGCTTCGCGGGGTTGCCCGTTTCAAGCCATGCAGGGGTCGAAGCATTATACAAGGGGCTGGTTCAATCAGTCAGTTCCGTTTCGCCGCTTTTGGGAACATCCTAAAATCCATGTTCGGGCATTTGTTATGCTTGATGTCATTCGAGCGAAGGCCCAGGTTTGTCCATCGTATCGCAAGTGGCTAGCGGCGACGGGGGGCCGACTCATTGTCGAGGCCTCTCAAAACGAGTATTGGGGGGTCGGCAAGACAAGGGCTATGCTTAGCCACATGGGGCCACAGGATTATACGCGTTTGACGTGTCTAAATCCGACCCCTGCGGCTTCCCACCAAAATTGGGTGGGCAAGCTCCACATGGTCTTACGCAGCGAATTGTTCTCTGACCTACCAGATTTGGTCACGGCAATGTGAGCGGACCACCGGGAACAGGAGGTCATGGCGGTTGAGGCCGAAAATGTGTAGGGGGCGTTGTTGTGCGTTGTTGTTGTTATGCAGTTCCGTGTATATGGAAAATTTTCTGAAAATTTCTTTAGTGTCCGAGCCGATCCTCAAAAAATTTTGTTTATATTATCGTGATAATTCAATCTTTCCACGCTGACCTTAGGGGTCTCTTTCTTTGATTAAATTTTATTTTGGAAATTTCTTCTTCTGTTCTGTTGAAGTTTCGTCTAGTTTTCTCGTTCGCTCGGGCACATCTACTATTTTACGTGTTTCTACTTATCTATCTTACGGTCTGAAGGGGTCCTGGGGTGGACGAGTTGCTTTGTTGACCTAAGACTGGGACACGGAGTGGCCCGTCTCCCCCAGACCCTTGTTTCCTATCTATTTACACTTGACTAGTACCTTATGGTTTTATTTTTAGGTTTTCGCTGTGGTGTGGATCTCCAAAGGTTGCTACCTAAGACTGGGTCACTTTTGGGGTACTGTGGCGAGTCAGGTCCAGGTAGTTGAATAGGCAAAGTTCGTGGAAGCGTGCGACTGGACTCGTCACTGGGCTGGATCGCATACACTGCACACAAGCTTTACTGAGTAAAATAATAGGCAACTTTAGTTAACAGCAGTCAGAGCAACCAGAGCAACAATGTTTACAAAGCAAGGGTTTATATACTAAGCCAAACTCCGCCTTAAACTTTAGTCATTAGTTACAGTCATTAGGTTTTTCCTATGCCAGTTGTTTCACTGGAAGTACAAAAAGTGCAAAAGAGTTTCGTTTTAGGGTTTTTCACTGTGCGGAATCTTTTGAAAGTAGCTGAATTTAGAAACTTGAATCATATCTTTTGACATTAATGAGCTTTTAGACAAATTGCACAGGAAACATAAAAAGTTCAAAAGTTTGGGGTCTCGTTCATCAAAGAGTCATGCTACCATATAATTCCTGGAATTGCAGAAAAGAGTTAAAATAGATTCGTTTCTATTGGTAGGTAAATTAACCAGTGAAGAGAGGTGCTGACTAGGCATCATTATTGGAAATTTAGACTACGGTAGCTTGGTTTAGGTAGAATTTAGGTATATACGTAGGGTTAAATATTCGTAGGTACGTATGTAATTTTATACGTAAGAATTTTAATATAATTTGATAATATTGACTGTATTAATTATTCCGGAAATGCATCTGTGACATCACCCACCCGTTATGAAAGTCAAAACTCCTGTTTTGAAAGGCGGTTATATAATACAAACACAGCAAAATAATCACAGCAATCACTTCTATTAACTACAATACATTATAACAATAATATATGTGACATTTGTGGTGTGTTTCAGTTCAATTATATACTTGTAGAGTTATTTTGATTCTTTGATTACAAAAAAACAAAAAACATAAAAACATTTCGGACTGGGATTTAATCCGGGTACCTTTCGCATACCAGGCGAGAAACCTGCCGCTGCGCTACGCCCCCTTTATAAATTTTAGTGCTTCTAGCGTTTATATACGTGAATGTCTTTTGCGCTAGGGTAAGGCCTATAGGCTATTGACTTCTAACTGCGGTGTGTGTAGCTACGTAGGATGCTTTGCAGGAACCCATGTTTTAGCTACGTAGGCATATAGAGTCAGCGTTAAAGTATATACAAGCTGTGTTTCTTTTGTGTACAGCGAGGGTGAGGCAAAATCTGGGAGGGTATCTACGTAAACAAGTTATATCTATGAAAAGCGTGTAATTTTAAAATATTAACATGTAGCATATAAGGGGCAAATTAGGCGTTACAAATTGCTTTTTGAGTGTTAATGACAAGAAGAAGAAGCAATTAGGGGTAAAATTAACGAGTGTTTTGACAGCTAACATTTCAAAATTGACTTTAAAAGGGGGTGCGAGTGCAAAATTTTATTTATTGGACGAAATTCCAGTTTTTACTCTTTTTTTCGTTTTATCTGCATTATATCGTCATCCACATTCAATATTATGGTTTATTTTTGAGTAAATGTTAAATAAATTGAATTTTTCAATGCAATTTTGCTTACATTCTGTCGGCCGTTGAAAAGAAGCCCTCCTGGGCGATAAAAGTTGCAACCCCAGGAAGCAAGAACAACTGCCTGGGACTGAATTGCAGGGCCAACTTGTACGAGGCCGTTGCTTAATTGCAGTTTGGTGGATGCTAGTTAGAGGCCAGTCGGCCATGAAACATTTCACTTTGCAGCGCTATTACGCTATACATTTATTCCGTTGTATTTAACTGTTTGCTAAGAGGCTGCGAATCTTTAGAAAAGGTTTCTAGGATGAGTAGTGCTCACATTATTCAGACTTTGAAGGAACGAGTTAGTCGTTCAGGCTTTGGCAGTTGGTTATGGTATATAGAGCATTACCCTGCTTTGACGTCAGAATGTTAGTCTTAAATGCTAGAGTTGACTCAGATAATGAGTTAGTGTTGTTATATGCACAAACTGGACACGCCAAAGGTGGCAACGTATATATAGTTTCTGTTTACAGAGTCTGCAGTAAAACAGTGGGGTCCTTGCCTCATTTTTGCGAGGTAAAGTGGAGTGAATTTTTGTGTCTAATAATTAGGGAAAATCTAATGTTTCTGATTTTAACTGTTTGGCGGGATGGCGTCCGTACAGGAGATCGGAAAAGCAAGAGGGGGGGGGAATGGATACGCATATTTTAATATAGCGAAAAGCGAACTTTGTAGAATTTCAGAGAGATTCGTATAATTTAAATTTCATACCAGGGGGTCGGTAACATGCTGTTATCTGACATGCGGTGGTTTGTGAAAAACAAAATCAAAACAGATTTGCGGGTTGTACCTGGAGTTCTTATTGACCAGAAAGGGAGACTGAATTATTTAGCAGAACTTTTGTAAGCGGTCGTTAAAGATGTAAAAAGCATTGAAAATTAAAATCTAGTAGAAGTTAACGTTTGGACTTTGGAAGTTGAGGAAAGGATAAAAGAAGTTAATGAGCGGTGAAAAAGAGGTAGTTGACTTGTATGATTTTAAGAGAAATTGTAAGTGGAATCGTGGAAGGGCCTATAAACATTCGGACGTTTTGAGAATTAAATAAGAAGGGATTTACAGAGACAAAGTGTTTTTCAACAAAGGAGGTATTTAAAGGAAGGAGGTAGTATAGTCTGTATTCTGAATTGTCAAAATCATAAAAACTAATCGGTTCTGTGTTGAATTTCGCAGTTATAGAGGGGTTCTCACATTTCAAAATATCGGAGGGAAGAGATATGACGCAAATAGAGTTGAACTAAGCAAGTGTGCAAGGTTGAAGAGAAGGGGCCGAGGGTTTCACACTTTAAATTAAAAATGACTGTATATTGACTAGGTTATATGTATATACGTAGTGACTATTTAGTCGCATGAAAATGCAGATATGAGTTAAAGAACTAAGAAATGCAAAGGTGAAGGAACCCTAATGTGCTCTGTAGAACTTTCGGCTATGTTCTACGGGGGCTAGAGAATATTTAATTAATACAATTATATCGAGAGGGAATTACGGTCATTCTCATGAAATTCTGTATCAATTAAAAGCTGGTGATTGAAAATAATACAAAGGACATATTTTGAGAATTTGCCAAATTTTGAGAAAAAATTCAAACCTAATGCAATTTTGTAACTTGCACACAGCTGTTCATAAAAATGAGATTCAGTTTCCACAGTGAGGGGGACATTTGAAGACAAAATTTTTAGCAGATTTATCAGGAGTTAATATTCCGTCGTGTCCTCAAAGAAAGAATAGATGACTAGGTGTATTCAAAGACAGAGCTTGGGTTTAAACAATACAACTAGACAATAACAAGAGGCAAAGAGTCTCTGTACAAAGGGAGGGGGTATATAGGTGTTTTAAAATAACAGAACATTTTTCTTTGTTTTAGGCAGAAATTTAGTAAAGACAATTTAACACCCTTTAAGGTAAATTTAACAGGTTAAATTGTAAATTTGTAGATTTAAGCAGACTAGTTATAGGTGCCAACTGAAAACTTGAATGGATTTGGAGTGTTTATTTTATCTTATTAAATTGAAATTGATGAAAGATTAGAACACAAGTAGCGGTGGAAATACAAAGATTCAGTAAAATTGAAGCAATTCAGAATTCAATTCATATAAAATTGTAATTGAATTAAAATTGTGTTAACAAGTTCACACTTAGATCAAATAGTGATGATTAAGAGACAAGGAGTCTCAATAACAATTGGGAAGGGTTAAGCTGGAATAACAGCAATATGTTTTTGTTTTAGAATAAAGAGCTCTAAGCTAAAGGACAGATTTCAGTTACTTAAGGTAAATGGAACTGCTAGCATTCATAAAACTAGAAAGTAGAGCTAAATTGGAGTTAGTGTAATATTTGAATACAAACACACAAAAGCTAATTATGAAAGACTAGTGATAGAAAATTCTTCAATGTGTTAAAAATTGCCACGTTAGCTATATTTAACGTTTGCTAGATGAACTTGCGAGATTTTGTACACAACCAATAAGACTTCTAAATTGACATGTACATACATTTCTTGAGGTTTTAAAGCTGCATTAAAGAAAAAATAATTTTGGATGAAAACAAATTGTTTTAAATTTCAAAATTTTCCAAAACGCTTTAGTCTTACTCTTATGATTTAAATGGCCTAAGTTATTTCAAAATTATTATCAAGACTCCTTAAAATATCAAGGCTCGCTAAACCAAATTAAACTAATTCAATTATTTTTCTGTTTAGGCTTTGCGCAAGGAATGGACGAGCAGAATCAGGCGCTGGACCAGGGCCTAGGAGGGGGCGGTGCTCCTGGAGGGGGTGAGGGCGCAGGCGCAGGAGTAGGGGGAGGAGAGGTTCCTTCGGATCCCGAGGGCACAGGCGGGTTTACGATAGTTAGTCCGCGCTTGTCGAGCATTAGGGCCGCTTTAGAGGGGCTGAATGCCTTTGAAGGAGAGCTCCTAGGGCTAATGGAGACTATTCAGCTGGAGGGGGTGAATTCCTCAAAGTCGAAGAGAGCGCGTCGGCATTTGGCAGCAACCTGGCGCAGGATAGAGTATCGGTTAAAGTGGATAGCGAGGGAGCTTAATTTGCCAGGGCAGCAGGCACAGCAGCAGCAGGAAGAGGAAGAAGAAGAATCAGAGGAAGAAGAAGAAGAAGAGGGGGAGGAGGAGGAGGAGGAGCCGCAGCAGCATCAGCAGGCGGAGGTGGAGGAGGAGCAGCAGCATTAACTAGCGCTTTTTCGCAAGCTTATTTAATTTTTTTAGACATCAAATTTAAAAAGTTTCTTGATTGCTTGATCATGGATGATAATCACCATCCGGAACTTCCAAAAGGGCCTGGCAAGTGGTATGGGGACAGGCCCTGTGCTGAGCCTTCTTCGTGGAACAAGGCTTATCTAGTTGGGGCCTGGCGGTCCCTGATTGAATGTGGTTTGGCGTATAGCATTTTACAACAGATGCTAAATTGTAACAAAAAGTCGGCTATAAATAATCTGAAGTATCTGCAAAGTCAAACGCTACAGCTGAAGACTGAACTGCGAAAATTAGAGGCTAAAGTGGAGCAGGAGATTGAAGATCTGTAGAAGGAGTGTGGGGTGGGTGGGGGCGAACTCTCTTAGCCGTAGGGCCGGCCTTTAGTCCATTCTGCGCCATGCTGGACCTCAGTTGTGGAAGGTAAATAAATTTTGTTACTTATTGACTAGAAAAATTTTACACATTAAATATTAAATTTTAGGCTGTGGTAGTGGTAGGGTTCTCGCTTCGAGGTTTACAAAATTTGAATAAAACATTGACAAGAGAAGAGAAGTACGTAGGTACCTTGATATGATAAAATTTTCAGCATTTATAAATAGGGCACACTACAATACTATACTATTAACAAATATATATAACATGTTACAACAACAGTATCAGAGTTAAAGTCCAAATATATAAGAGTTCCAAATAGATATATTGTCCAATATATATGAAGGTCCAAATAAATAGTCAAAGTGTCCAAGGAATTGTCCAAATAAATATGGTTGGGGGTTAAACGTCCAAATATATTGGGGAAATACTAATCTAGGTCACACGTGCAGGTTACGATAAATAGACCGTAATATACAATATTAACATAGTAATGCATGGCACAATTGAAACATCAGTAAAATATATTTTCAAGATACAAAATACAATAAAATACAAAACACAAGGAAAATAATGACACCTGAGGTAAACACCTGGAAGCCATTATTTTATTCGTCTTTTTAAAGGTAATTAATGAGTAGGATAATGCCGTTTAAACCATTTCAGGGGTTTTCGCCGTTTTGGACGAAAGCGACTAGGAGCATAGTACGAACAAATTTTGACAGCTTCTGTTTGAACTCCAACGTTTACCAACTTGGAACTTTTGTTGCTTTTTGAGGACCAAATGTGGTTATCACACCAAATTTTTGCAGAAGTTTTCTCACTCAAATATTTCACAGAAAATTCTAAGCTTCCATAATCGTTTACATTAAGCCAAGGATGCTTAAGAATTTCATAAGCACTTGGTCTATGAGAACCGTCTAAGCTTAGCATTTTTCCAATCAATCCTCTTGCGAAGTTTGAAATCTCATCAGTCTCTAAATATTCATAAAAACCTCGCCGAATTCTGGTTATCGTTTCCAATCTGGTTTTTCCGGTGAAAGGGTATCTCCCTGTAAGCATTGCAAAAAGCAATACGCCACAACTCCAAATATCACAAGGTTTTAATTGAAAACGGGGTTCCCGAACTAACTCAGGAGCCATGTACAAGTCACAAATATTAAATTGAATTTCTTCAATTGCCCAATCACCAATCTCTGGTGGAAAAACGAAATAATTTTCAGAAGTTTTATGCTTTACTTGGGATATACCTCCAGGTTGAGGATACAGCGAAAAATTCTTCAATTTTAAATCAACTAGGGCGATACAGTTCTGGTGAGCAAAGGCTACAATTTCCATAATTTGGCGAAAATAATGGCGAGCCGTAATTTCTGGAATTCTTCCTAATCGCTGCACTTCGTGTAGCAAATTTGTAGTATAGACGGTTTTCATAGAAACTGGGTTTTCGCTTTCGTCGATCGGGGAATTAACTGATTCTCCTTTTTCATCATACCAAAATGCTGGGGCTAATAATAATTTTGAAATCATTAAGGGAGGAAAGTCATAGGACCAATTCATTGCTTCAGTTAAGTTACTGATTAGTCTCTTCTTTACTGAACGGTACTGCGAGAGCAGTTTATCGGACTGATTGAGTTCTTCAAAAGGTCCTTTAATTAAAGTTTCGGTTTGGTTTGGAGTATGTTCGTCAAGGTCAAGGATTCTAAAACAAAATTAAATATCAAATGATTTGAATGCAATATCTTTGATACGTAGTTATCTTTAAGATTGAGATTGCTCATCGCTTTCGTCAAGAGAGCGTACAAATGCTGAGCGATAACGGCATCATCCTCAGAGTCTATAATAGAGTCTGAACTAATTAATGAAATTGAATCATCATCAAAGTTATTTGGTTCATCGGGAGCGGGGATGTCGCTGACTACAGCAACAACACCTATTCCGTATGCTCGATCCGTAGTCGGTATTAAATCTGGTAGTGGTAATCTAGGTCTGCTCTAAGGTCGGGGCCATTCAAAGGCAAAAGTTTCACTATCGAAAAATTCACGCACGGGGTAAGTAGGACCATGTGGATCATGTGGTCGATTATCACGAATATATCTATAACGACAAGCCAAATGTCTATGCGTCGTTTCAGGTTCAAATCTTTCATAAACTCGTGTGTGTAAATTATACACATATTCTGGCTCATTTACGGCGTCACATGATAAGGGCATATGACCGAATTCTGGTGGAGGGTGCACTAACCGTCCATTTCTGGAAGCGGCTGCGTCTTGGGGGTTTTCTGCATGAGCTTCATTAGGGTTATGATTCTGATCTGCTTCTGGCAAATTCACAGCAGGTTCAATGTTGTAAACACTAAACAAAAATAATTATTAAACATACTTTAATTAGACTTCAGGTGATCTCGTAGTATCATCAACAGTTTTCCAAGCCAATTTTCTCCTGGGGCGGCTACCAAATTTGGGTTTTCAATGGGGGTTCCAGTTCCCCAAAATTGATCTTCTCGAGTTTCAGCAATTTCTCTATCTCCAGTCTGGAGAAGATATTCTTTAAAATGCTCATTTTGGGTGAACTTGGCATATAGCGCCTCATACATTATGTAGCGCTTCACGCATTCCCATTCCTGTTTTTCCGATTTTGTCATATCGCTGTTGAGATTCTTCTGATCGGCAGGTTGGGGCTCGGATAAAATTTTCTCGGCTAACTCTCGGCGGCCGAAATATTTGGCTTTACTGCTTTGATAGTATTGTTTGGTGCAATTGTAAGGTTGGCCGCACACGGTAAACCTTACGGGGTGAAAATTACTGAATGGGCTCCTTTGCCCTGAAAAGGTTACTGTCGTAGGGGTCGATTTCTCGTGGACGGAGAAGGGGTTGGATGGGGAATAAATAGTCGGCAATGGTAAAATTTTGACTCCGGGTCTGGGAAGGGTAGGCGTAATTCTCTTTTGGGGGGTTCCCCAGACGGCCTTCCACACATTGCGTTCTTTCTTCCCCAGTCTCTTGGTTCCTGAAGCGGGTACCAAGGGACCAATGGTGGGGTCTAGGACATGCATCCATAGCTCTGCAGCCTTGTGTATGGCGGCAGACGGATACGCTCCTGGAGCGCTGGAGACAATTGGTATCTTACCAAGACTAATTTCAGCTTTCCAAATGGGTGGAAACACTCGGATCCTTTTGGTTTCCACATTTATAATTTCTTTGGAACCGTGCTTTTCTTGAAAGCACTGGACAGCACGATTCAGGGGATGCGGTTCAGGACTATTCACATAACCGCATAAACAGTCTAAAAATTCTTTGAATAAGAATTCCACTTTAATGTCTAGTTGTGCCCAGTGTTCTTCTCTGAACACGTTTGTTACCACCGCGGGCTTCTTTACATAGCTAATAACATCATAGGTTTCGCAGAGTTTGCAAGGGGTATAAGTTGCACATGTCGGCATCTGCTTTTCGACATCCACGGATTTTGATCTGAGTACTGCGGCTGGGGCGATCACTATATCTTCAATTACTGGAATTAAATGATCCCAACCCAATTGGGTGCTTTCACGATACGAAACTCCAGCTCGCAGTTTCTTCTTTTCAACCTCTTTTTTTTGGTTGTTTATTATCAGGGGAGGGGACGGGTAGTATGGAGAATTGCAAAACTGTTGCAAATCTATTGAGAGCCGAAATTCGTCGTGGTCTGGAAACAAGTTATTCAAACAGGCGTTGGCCACTTTGTATTGACCAACCACGTCAATGAGGGCATTACGAAGTTGGGATGGGGTCGGGAGCAAATCGACTCCATATCGTTTGGTATCCGTGTTTCTTCGTGGGCCTTCTGGCCACAAATATCTCATCATGTCGAACAATTTGACCCCTTGGTTAGGGTCTCGTGTGATACCAAGCTGACGTGAAAATTCAGTGTTCAGAAACAGTTGGGACAAGTCAATCATTCCATTAATAGGAAACCCAAAAGTTTCTTGGCAACGCGCACTGTCATGGCAGCATCCGTTAGCTACCAAGTAGCAGGGCGGCCTTTGAAGAAAGCACTTTAGTTCGGAAGGGACATTGTTCTGTCTAAAGGCCGTTAGATACCCCGTACAGTGAACGAAAACTTGGGAGGGGTCGTCTGAAAAGGCTAGCTGGAGCAGCGTCAGGTGCTGACTTCCATGCTTTGTAGAGTCTGTATCAAGGCCTTCGGTGTCAAAGGAACACCACGTGGAGTTGCGGGCCAGCTTGATTATTTGGGGGAAATGTTCATAATGTTGATTATGATCCCATATCATTACTGGGTCATATTCAGTCCTTTGACTGAGGCGCGAAATGGCTCCTTCCCAAAGTGGGTGTCCTGGGGGAAGAGTAAGCTTGGCTTGGGAACGCATGCGGTACGTCCATTCCAAAATCTCGTCTATAGGCTCTAGGACCTGATCTGGTCCATCAAACTGTATAATACGTCTAAAACAAATTTATATATACAGACTCAAAGGGGGTTGTGCAGATCACAAATTATATTACATAGTAGATTCTTACATAACACTAATGGAACTAATGGTTACGAGTGAAAGCATCTTAGCTTCTTTTTACTCGTAGATTTTAAAGTACTGAAAGGGGTTGAGTCGGGACCTTAGGGCGTAAGGAGCGTCTATTTGGGCAGCCTCATCGGTGGGATCAGCTACTGGTTGCTCCGGTAGAGAATGTTCTTCCTCCTGCTCAGGAGTAGGTTCAGTAGTAAGAATTTCGGGCATCATATCTTCGATAGTATTTTCTACTTCGGGAACTATGATTTCATCATTAGGCGGTTCTAATTCAAGTTCTATAGATTCTTCAACGGGCTCGGGTGGGAGAACTTCTTCCCCTTCAGCAAAATTAGTATCAGCAACTTCATCCAGTTCCTTGGGTTTAGGGGCAAGTTTGGGGACATTACTACCATGATAGCGTTTTAACCAGTTTATGTGTACCGTTTGAGGTTTTCTGTTTCTTCCCCGGCTAGGCTCAATGGTTGCAGTTGGATGCCGTAGGGATATTATAGTAAATGGACCATGCCAGGTATGGGCTAACTTAGTAGTTTTACCTTTCGGGACAGCAGCATTATGCACCCAAACTTGGTCTCCTACGTGAAATCTGGGGTCATATTCTCGTCTGTCATAGTATGATTTTTGACGAGTTTGAGCTTCTTTAATGTTTTCTCTTGCTGTTTCCCATGCGTCCCTTATGCGCACCATAATGTATATTTTAAAGTCTTCTATATCAACTTGGTAGCGGGGTAGTTTCAAAGTCACGTCCAGGGGCAAATTGGGCTCTCTTCCATACATTAGCAGAAAAGGTGAACATTTCGTAGATTCTTGTCGACTAGCGCGATAAGCGAAAAGGACATAGGGGATGTAAGTATCCCAATCACTTTGTTTCGAATTGACATACATACTTAGCATTTTTAGGATAGTGCTGTTAAAACGTTCTACTAAGCCATCTGTTTGGGGATGGTAAGGGGTGGTAAAGGCTTGCTCAACATCTAATATTTGAGTAATTTCTTTCATTAGTTTAGAGGTAAACTGAGTACCCTGATCGGATAGCAAAACTGAGGGGGCACCGAAACGGCATACTATATTTTCTACGAAAAGTTTCGCTATTCCTTCTGCTTTCGCTTCCGCCATAGCAAAAGCTTCGGCCCATTTGGTCAAATAATCCATAAACACAACGATGTATTTATTTCCAGATTCTGTGAGGGGTAGGGGACCTAAAATATCGACTGCCATTCTATCCATGGCTCCTTCAATGGGGATTGGCTGCAATGGTGCACGTACCAGTTTTCCTGGTTTGCGTCCTGCGCAAGACTCACAGGCGCTGCACCATTCCTTAATGTCCGAATACATTCCATCCCAATAATATTTTAGTAAGATTTTCATATATGTTCTGTCAAAATTCTGATGGGCTCCCAATGGGCTGTCGTGGTATTCTCTCAATATTAGCTCTCGTAAAGACATGGGTACCACTAATTGTTGATATAAAACTTGTTCACGTTTCCCAATTTTAGGGTATAAATGATGTAGGACCCCGTTTCTCATCATATATCTAACTGACTGTTTAATAATTTTCTTTGCTAACTGTTCATCATCGGGTAGGGTTCCATTTCCCAAATATTGTCTCATAGGCTGTATTTCTTGGTCCCCGATTTGTTCATTTATCATTTGTAGGTCTATAGTTTGAATGTCGGCTATGCTGACTGGTATGTCATGGGGAAGTCGCGACAAAAAGTCTGCGGCTGCATTACCTTTTCCAGGTTTATACTCAACATCAAAATTATAACTTTGCAAAGTTAGTGCCCACCGGGCTAGTCTTCCCTCTTGATGTTTTCCAAACTTTATTAGCCATCGTAGCGGAGCATGATCCGTTATCACTCGAAAATGTCTGCCTGCAAGATACGTGCGAAAATATTTAATCGCCCAAACAATAGCTAAGCATTCAAGCTCAACTATACTGTAGTTTTTCTCACTATTGCGAAGATTCCTACTTGCGTATGCTACAGCATGTTCACCGTCAGCAGTTTCTTGAGCCAGTATGGCTCCTAGACCAAGCTGAGACGCGTCAGTTCTCAGAATAAATTTTTTATCGAAATCTGGGTATTTCAGTATGGGTGGTGAAATTAGTCTCTGTTTCAATTCGCAAAAAGCATTTTCACACTCTACCGACCAGACATACTTCGTAGCCTTTTTTAGCAGACCATGGAGGGGATTTGCAATTTGAGCAAATTTGGGTACAAATCGTCGATAGTATGAAGCTAGTCCCAAAAATGCACGTAATTCGTCAATGTTTCTTGGAGCTTTCAGTTCTACTAACTTTTCAATCTTTGATGGATCGGGTGAGACTCCATTTTGCGAAACAACGTGTCCCAAGAACACAATTTGTGCCCTTAAAAATTGACACTTTTTCGTCTTGATTTTAAGGTTAGCAATTCGTAGACGATCAAAAACTTGTCTCAAATGATCTAAGTGGGTATCAAATGTCGCAGAAAAGATGACCACGTCATCTATGTATACTAGGCATAGTCGCCAATTTAATCCTGCCAAAGTTATTTCCATCAACCTTTGAAATGTAGCTGGAGCATTGCAAAGTCCAAACGGCATAACTTTAAATTCGTATAGTCCATTATGTGTTATAAAAGCTGTTTTCTCCCTATCTTCCTCTTTTATTGGTATCTGCCAATATCCTTGGGCAAGATCCAGAGATGAAAAATATTTGGCTTCTGATAAAGTGTCCAAAATTTCAGTAATGTTTGGCAGTGGAAAAACATCTTTCTTAGTTACGGCATTCAATTTTCGATAATCAACACAAAATCTCCACGTGCCGTCTTTCTTCTTTACTAAAACTACTGGGGAGGACCAAGGACTTTTTGACGGCTGGACTATGCCCTGCTCCATCATTGTCTGAATTTGTTGTTCTACAACTTGACGCTGGGCGATAGGTATGCGATAGGGTAATTGCTTTATTGGCGAAGCATCGCCAGTAAAAATTCTGTGTTCAAAGTTTTTCGCGTTACCCGTTCTGTCTCCGCTTGCTATAAAAATATCTGCATACGCTTTGAGCAGATTGAAAAATTGCTTTCTCTGTTCGGGAGTTAACAGTTTCGAATCTATTTCGACTTCATTCAAAAATAGATAGGATTGCTCCTCAATCGGTATTCGGCAATTATCAATGGAAAGTACATTCACGTTTCTGATAGGTACTGTCGAAGTGTGAAGCGGGGCTTCTACAATCATGGTAGGCTGTTCTAAGTAACCAATTTGCATGTTCTGGTATAAGGTAACTGGAACAGCTGAAACATTTAGCAAACGTACTGCTACTCCTAGTGAGTTTGCTTGCGACGCTACTAGTGTACGTGCCGCTAGTAGGCCATATTTCTTATGTAGGTTTTTATGAGGTTCAAACAGTGCTGTTTTAGTTATAGTTGCTCACAGATCAAGGTCATTTCGCTTCTGGGGGGTACCTGAACAGTCTGAATTACTCTAACGAGTGTAGGCTTAGGCTGGCATGCGCCAAGTATACGGTTTGCTCCATTGGACGAAATAATATTTTCTCATTGCCCAATTGCAGTAGTTCATTTTCAAAATCAAACCCTATTATTCCGAATCTGCGAAGAAAATCGATTCCCAATATGCATTGGTAACTGAAATTATTAACTATGTAGACTGGATGTTCTATAGTTGTCGATTCGACAGTAATAGGCAGTATTACTTTCCCGACTACCGTTAGTACATGTCCTGTCAAGTACTTCAAATACAGGGTTTTCTCGTATAGTTTGATTCTTATTTCGTCTTTCTCGGAACCAACTTCTGGCTTTCGGTAATAAATCTGGTAAATTTAGAGTAAAGGCTTGGGAATTCATTATGGGGCAGCAGTGAATACCACGAAACAAATTGTGACGTATAGAGAGACTGCGAAGACCCAAATTTGAAATGGGCTAACCCCGTAACCTGTTAGGAAGCCAAAGAAACCTTTATTCATGATGCTAGAGACCATTCCCTTAGCAGCAACCTCTGGGCTAACTGCTTGCTGTCTGTGTACCCCTAACTCAGCCAAAATTTGTTGTTGGTATTGAATTCCTCCTAATAAATCGTTTAGAGAGACGGAAGTCTCCAGGTCGCTGTAATTATACATGAGTATCTCATGAAACATTGTAGCCTCAAAATTCCAGGGTGAAGTTAAATTCCAATCGAATGGTTTAATTTCGGGTATACCATTCATTGGCAGGACAGAACCATCCAATGCGTGGTATAAATAAGTTTGATTCCCTAAGCGCAAAGGAACTTGGCTTGAAAGTTCACATTCGATCGGCTGACCTGAATGATGCAAAATGTTTGTAACTGTGTCTAGATAAGCCATATGCGAAGTATTCTCAAAAGTAAAAGTTAACGGTAATTCTTTAGTGCACGTACTCCCATTCATTGACAGAAATGCAAAATTTTCAGCCACTTCTTGACATGGCCATACTTCTATGGTAGAACCTCCGGTTCTTGCGAAAACGTCTGTTCTATTTAGTAAAGCTCTCATAGCCAAAGTTGGATTAGCTAGTATATCTGCATGTAAAACTTCTATTACCGTTTTCATCGAAGTATAAATAGAATGCATAGTTTGATCGAATGCAAATTTAATATTCTTATTTATACGAAATTCTATTGCTTGTAGCATACTTGCGAGTAAATCAGTGGTAACAATCCCGTTTTCTTTAGCCCATCCGTCTATTATTCTCTCTACGCGCTGGCGTCTACCAGTTTGGTTACTCTTGAGTTCTCGCCGAAGTCGCATATGTGGAGGGCGTTTCTGAGACATAATTCTGAAAGGCACCCCTTGTTCTGATATGAAAACTTGCTTATGATTGCAATCATATGTAGTTAATCCTCCTTGATAAGTTAGGGCTAAGTGTCCATCATCTGAAATCCAGTTAGATCCCCACATTTGTCCTGGAATAGTTTTCCATTTTATAAATTCACATTTTTCATTAGGGGCTTTTTCCCAAGTCAGAAAACTTCGGTCTGTGAGCGCACAAGCTCCTCTGCTGTAATCACAGTGGGTAGTTACACCTAAGGAACTTTCCATAAAAACATTGTGATGGCGTTTATACACTACTCCCGGTGTAACGAAACAATTGTAAGATTCAAAAACTTTCCATCTACAGCAGTCAATACCTCCACCAGGGTAGTACCAGTCAAGTTTGTTTGAAGTTTGCCATAAACCTCCTTTTAGTTCTAGAGTACCATATCGACAGGTATGCCAAAGGTACATATTTTCGCATTCTTGTTCATGTACAGGAATATCATATTTTTCCTCCTTTTTCAAATTCTCATCTCCAAAGAAATAGGTGAAAGTTTCAACTTTCTGATAAACTATTTTGCATCGCCACGCTTTTGAGCGATACTGCATCAAATTATGCTTATACAGCAATAATTCCGTTTCTAGTGGCATTCCTTCGTCAATATGCTTTTTAACAGTGCATGAGACTGTATCTGGTAATTTCCACAGCGATTTTCCTTCTTTTATCTGACATAGAAGAGGTTTATTAGGTACTGGTACTGGCCCGATTGGGGTGGTTCCCAGGACAAAACTCAGAAAGATAGCTAGGCATGTGCAGAATAATGATAGGCCCCTGGTCACTGTATGGGGTGATCGTGATGGGTGATTAGTTTTATTGATATTTTTCAAAACTGCTGGAGTCTTAGCGGGTTCTGTAATTTTAACCTGTTTCAGCTTTTTCTTTGTAGTTTGCATCTTAGGGATAGCTCTTATGCTCCCCACAACTTTGGGTTTGGTTTCACCTTCATTACAGAACTTTTGCACCAGCCTTCTGTTTTGTTCAAACAGGGCATCATTATCTTGCTGTGCTTGAACATAGGCAGTCTGAAGAGTTTGCTGGTTTCGTGCTATAACTTGTTGGGCATCTTGAAGTCCTTTTAGGGTCATTGCTATGTCACTAAGTTCGGACTGCAGGTGGGAATTGGTGATAGGAGTTTCTTGCATATATCCTGTTCGTTTATCAATAAGTGCTGCTGGTTTTCTGTTAGGAGGGCCAGTGTTATAGTTATTGTATCTGTTTGGTTGGGAGGGTCCTGGTCTATTTGTAGAAGGTGACCTTTTCTGAGGACAATTTAGGGCATAATGTCCTGCTCTATTGCAAAAATTACAAATTATTTTGCCATCGGTAGTCCTTCTGGGTCGTACCCCTCCGTTCCTGTTAGGTGGGTCCCTGTTAAAAGAACGTGTTGGAGTTTCTCTGGAATAGGAATTCAAATAGCTAGTGGGCGGGGGTCTTTGCACTTTGTTTCTCAAATCTGCCAAATTTTCTTGTACATACTGTTGAAACTCTTCAAACCTTTTCGCTTGCGACACTGCTTGCGAATGCTGAAGTTTCATTGCGTCCATGAGTTTTGACATTTCAGTTAATAAAGGCTCTTTATTTTGAGAACTTGACTGTCCTTCAGTCTCAAAATTTCCATACGCAGCGATAGATCTTTGCGCGCCTCTGCTAAGTCCATCAAGGGCTTCAATTTGTCTTGCCTTTTTGAGGATCTTGAAAGCAGCATCTTGAAAGTCTGTGGGATTCTGTAGAATTAGCTGCGTTTTATACAGTGGATTTAGTCCGTTAATAAAACTGTTGAAAGCTAAGTTTGAGGCTGCGTCTGTGTCCATGTCAGGGTAAGCTTTTTGCACTAAGCGCTGAACGGCATATGCAAAATCTTGAACACTTTCCTTAGCCTTTTGAGTTCTACTATGAAGTTGCATGCTTGCTAGTCTCTCGTATTCAGCTGGCTTAAGCCTGTCGACAAGTTCTCTTTCTAATTTTTGTATCGTATCACGATCATCTGCATCTATACTTCTGTAAACGTCTAGCGCAAAATCACGAAGATAAGCGGGCAAAACTTTTAATTGCTTATCTTCATCCCAATTTTGAGCAATAGTAACTAACTTGAAAACAACTAGCCAATCATCTATGGTTTGCTCATCAGATTTTCCATGAAAAGGTCTTAAAGTATCTTTTGGAAGTGAAACTGCTTCTGTGGGTCCTATGAGAACTGCTTTTGGATCAAAAGAGTTGCCGTAGGTATCATAGAAACTTTGCTTAAAAGCTATGAAATCGTCACGAAGATTCGAAAAATCTTGCATAGTGTCTAAAGATGGTAAAGTTTGTAAACGGTCAGTATATAATGCAAGATCTTGTTTAATTTGATCTAAAATTTGAGCTTGAGCTTTTATAGCTCTAGAGTGTCTTTCAAGTCTGTCAAAATCAGCTTGCATAGTAGGGTCAGGTCCCACTTTGTGATTGTTGGCATTATCCGTACTCATTGCTTACAAAGTGGGGTTTGGATTAGAAATTTTGTGTGTCCTATCGTGCTAGAACCCAGGTATGTTCACCGGGAATCTCAAAATATATCACAATAAACAGCTAATCACAAATTGAATTCTAATCACAGCGATTCTAGCCACAAAATTCTAATCACAATATTTAAACAGATTAAGTTAAGTTAACAATAAAGTTCAAATGAATAGTTTATTTGAGTACCGGGCTCTGGCCATGACTGATTATCCTCTGTTCCAAGTCTGACTTAGGTCCAACAATTGATTGACTAGAGCAGCGTCTGGATTGGGCTGATGGGTCTGATGGGTGGATTCTTCTACGAGGGTCTGCGTTCGTCGAAGGAGGATATCCAAGAGACGATTACAGTTCTGGCAGGGGACGTTCGTAGTGATAGGGATGACGATCACGGACGGTTGGGTAGGCTGGGAAGGCGGCTGGATCGGTGGCGGAACTGGCGGAGGGTTGGCAAACTGATTTCCAAAGGGTACGGGTTGAAAAGCTGATTGTTCGTAGGGGGCTGGCTGGTATGGCTGAGGTGGCTCTTCCGACTGGTTGG
>JASAND010019461.1:0-11959 GCA_030248195.1 Trissonchulus latispiculum | reverse complement strand
TTTCTGTAGAAGAGGTTAAAGTTGGAGTTGCGACACGGTAGGGCCCACCACCATCAGGGTGCCCCCCAGCCACATGGATAGGTCCTACAGCGAAACTAATGGGCCATTTAGATTCACCATATAGGGGTTCCTATTCGAATACGAAACCTCAGCCCAGCAGCTCTTATGTATGGGGCTGCCTACTCCGTAGGCCCAGACCCCCCCTTTTACACGTTAACTAGTGACCCCTGGCCAGGGCGCCACAGGAGGTCTAGCAGCAAAACCTCGCTTCGGTCACATGTTCACGTTAGGGTGATGCTATAAATCCAATATGAGCACCAGGCTTTGAGCGCACCTCTCTGTAAACTGATTATTAAATTTTCGGACTTAGTTTTTTTCCGGGGGGGTCAAAAATCGAAAAATCCCAAGACTACACAGACCTCTGGGGGGGTCTTAGCGCGAAAAGAAAAATTTGGCCAGAATTTCGGCACTTTCTATCCACAAAAATAGCAAAAGTTTATAGAAATTTTTTGTCCTCCGACCTCTAGGGTTGGTGGACAAAAAAAAATGGAGAAAACTGTGTAACGGTAAAAGGACCTAATTTGCATATCTCGAGATTGGCTCGACCGATTCGGCTGAAATTTTCACAGCATGTACCCCTGCCCATAGGCTCTTCACATAGCGAGTTTGAGCCCGATCGGTCCACTCCTCCGTGAGTTATTAAAAAAACAGTTTCCAATAAGGCGCACAACGTGCAAATTTCCCTATTCTAGGTAGTGCGCTAACGCGCACTACCTGATTGATGAAAAGAAAAAGGAAAAAATAAAAAATAACAAACTGACGCAAAATTGCGAATTATTTGTACTTGAAACACGAAATAATTGATTTCTTCTGGTCTCCTTTTCCACTGTAGCTGTTCAAGGAGGATACCGTGTCAAAAACTGAAAAGCCGTGTTTAAAATAAAACTCAAGTATAATTTGAATCGTCAACCCAAAAAAAGGATAACAGGAAACATTTGCAGAAAGCATAGTTCCTTCATTAGCCACGAAAATATTGAAAATTAGCCTAGACATAATAATATATATGTAGTTTAGTAATTTATATATACCTTATGTGACCAGGCATTTGTTCGGCATAGTAGGTATTCAGATCAAATAAAGCGCCCACCACTTCTCCTTTGTTGTCAAGCCAGGCAAAAAAGCACAGGCTAGTATCCGTATGAGAGTGACCTGGAAAAAGAAAACACAACTGAAAAAATAGCGTCCGGCAACTAAAAATCTTTCAATAAACAGATTTATTTGAAAATTGAATTTAATAAATTTGACCTTTTAATAATATGTACGAAGTACGTACAGTATTAACCTTGAATTCCGAATACAGTTTAACTGATACTGAATGGACAGCAGCTATTATAATTTTAATAAAAATATAAGCAAAAATACATAGAAGACATTGTAGGGCATTTTTGAAGACGTTTTTATGACAAGATCAATACGTATTTCCCTATTTTCAATCAACGTCATTGTAAATATGTATACCTTCGCTTGAGGAGCCATCAATATGGGTACGCTTACGACAACAAAGAGGATTGGCCACAACGCCACAGTGCAAGAGCCGCAGACCGCCATTAACAGAATAATTAAATCGCGGGAGGGCACCTTGAAACCCCTGAAAAAGAAAACAAATATTAGAGAAAAAAGAGAACAGTTTCAACAACACTATCGATCAGAGCATCGCTTTGATGGAAAATTGAACAACAAAATCAGAAAATAAAAATCTAAGAAAATACATAGCTCTAATCTTATCCAAAAAGCTTTAAAAACTAGAAATACTGGATCAGCCAGTTTTACTGACAGCTAAAAACTCCAGCAAAAAATCCACCCTTCATGACTACTTAACCTACCTGATAGAGAAATCCTAGCACGGAGGGCTGCTTCTTGATAAAGCCAAGCTGTATCAACTGTAGAGAGATACGACAAGTATCACCGCTAAAACAATGCGAATACTAACTGGCATTTTTTAGTGGGGGCCCCCGTTTTCGGCTCCCCCTCCACTTTACAGCACCCCCACTTCCCCCCCCCCCTTTTCAGTCGTGGAAAGTTGGGGTCGCCCAAAAGTGTCGAAAAATTCCTGCAATTTCTGATTAAATTAACACGTTCACGGTTAATTTCAGCTAAACAATTCACATAATTTTAGTCCTTTCGAGCCCTTTCTTTCCAGCCATAACAATCAATCAGGTGTCGGGTCTACCTACTAGAAGCCTAAGCCCAAAAACCAAAACCTTCTTATCTTTTGGCCTAAAAATCCGAGACTGGTCCCTGAATGTTGAAGAGCACGGATATAGGTTATTTCGCAAGTTTTAGCTGTTTACGCAAAGCCGTATGAGTCAAAAATCCCCGAAAGGAAACCAGCACCTTAAATCCTGGCATTTCCGAGAACTTTTTCTGTTTCACCATGCAAAATACGCCAATAAACACCATTTTTGGCTCATTTTTGCAGAAAAATCCCCCCCCCCCCCGCAGAAAAATCCCTAAAAAATACCCTGAGCAATGCCAAGCATAACCTTATTCCAACAAAAAACAAAAACAAGCGATAACCAAGGGCGTATCCAAGATTTTGAAAAGGAGGTGGGTCTTGACAAAAATTTACACTTTTTGTAAGAAAGTATTGACAAAATTTTTCTTCGGACAACCCAAAAGGAGGGGGTACAACCCCCCCCCCAATCTATCCCCTGGATACGGCCATGGCGGAATCATAAAAAAGGTTGAGGAGTCCCACGTACGTGCTGACATAGCCCCGGGGAATGCCACGACAGATCCATAGATACAGATGAATTCGAGGGTCATTTTCTGGTTCCTGATGCGTCATGCCCACTACAGGCAATTCAGACTCACAGTAGTCACTGTAGTATCTGAAACAAAGAAAAACTGTACCTACATACGTATATTAAACATACCGTTAGTCATCAAAGATTGACTAATGTACTAGGGGGGAAAATGCCCTCGACGGGCAACCAACTTGGTAGAATAGGGAAAGACTTGAATGTTAAATACACGGTGCATGTTTACAACTGAGATTCTGCTGAAGCGGAAAAATGCCGTTTCTCAGCGACTAAAATGACAGAAACCAGCTTTGTGCGCCGAATAGGGAATCTACTCGGCGACTAAAATGAAAGAAACCAGCTTTGTGCGCCGAATAGGGAATCTACTCGGCGACTAAAATGAAAGAAACCAGCTTTGTCGCCGAATAGGGAATTCCCTCCTTCCGCCCCATTCGCGCGAACTTATCGTCTTTCGGGAGGAAATATATAGGTAATTACTCTGTTAGGAACTGCAAACGTAAGCATTGCGCTCAATATGACATTTCCCGTACCGGTTGCGTGGAGGCTAGGGCTGGGGTGGCGCTAGATTAATTTCTTTTTGAGCTACCTGATCAGTAAATATTTTATGCATATATACAACCGCTAGCAGGACCAACAGAAAGCAACAATAAGTATATATGCAGTTTAAACAATTTGTGGTCGACAGTCCTTGTGCTAAAACATATACAATCAATCGCATTTCATTTCATATAATGTTTGAATATATATATATATATATATATATATATATATATATATATATATATACTCTCAATGTTTCTGATAGCACATCGAAGACAGCGTATTTATGTCTGTGAAAACCTTGACTTACGTAAGTGCTTGATAAAACTGTTGTTTTGCATTCTTAAGTAATTCTGCCATTCTGAAGCTCTCTCATTATTCAGCAAAGCAACACATAACAGGCTTCAAAGTTCGCGCGAATAGGGCGGAAGGAGGGAATTCCCTATTCGGCGACAAAGCTGGTTTCTTTCATTTTAGTCGCCGAGTAGATTCCCTATTCGGCGCACAAAGCTGGTTTCTTTCATTTTAGTCGCCGAGTAGATTCCCTATTCGGCGAACAAAGCTGGTTTCTGTCATTTTAGTCGCTGAGAAACGGCATTTTTCCGCTTCAGCAGAATCTCAGTTGTAAACATGCACCGTGTATTTAACATTCAAGTCTTTCCCTATTCTACCAAGTTGGTTGCCCGTCGAGGGCATTTTCCCCCCTAGTTTCGCTTATTTTTCCGCTGCAGAGAAAATCATGTCAGAGAAGTTGCATATATACACAATGTAAGCAAAGCTAGCTACCGCAAACAAGCTGGATGAAAACGTTCTAGTTCAACTGAATGTATTTGCTGAAACGGAAAAATGTCTGTTAATAGCCTTTTCAGAACTTTATACACGGTGCGTCATCTTAGGCTGGAAGGTCACTGTTCATGGCCTTTTCAGAACTTTTTACACGGTGCGTTATCTTAGGCTGGAAGGCCAACGTTCATGGCCTCTACAGAACATTATACACGGAGCGTTGTCGCTGGAAGGCCACTGTTTATGGCCTTATCAGAACTTTTTACACGGTGCGTCATCTTAGGCTAGAAGGCCAACGTTCATGGCCTCTACAGAACATTATACACGGAGCGTTGTCGCTGGAAGGCCACTGTTCATGGCCTTTTCAGAACTTTTTACACGGTGCGTCATCTTAGGCTGGAAGGCCACTGTTCATGGCCTCTACAGAACATTATACACGGAGCGTTATCTTAGGCTGGAAGGCCACTGTTCATGGCCTTTTCAGAACTTTTTACACGGTGCGTCATCTTAGGCTGGAAGGCCACTGTTCATGGCCTCTACAGAGCATTATACACGGAGCGTTGTCGCTGGAAGGCCACTGTTTATGGCCTTTTCAGAACTTTTTACACGGTGCGTCATCTTAGGCTGGAAGGCCAACGTTCATGGCCTCTACAGAACATTATACACGGAGCGTTGTCGCTGGAAGGCCACTGTTCATGGCCTTTTCAGAACTTTTTACACGGTGCGTCATCTTAGGCTGGAAGGCCACTGTTCATGGCCTTTTCAGAACTTTTTACACGGTGCGTTATCTTAGGCAGGAAGGCTATTTTAAAAGCCAACCAGCACCGTAACCTTGGATATGCAGTTATATATATATACATGACAAAAGTTGCTCTGCTCATTTAGGGCTTTCATTTAAAACCAACTTTTGGAAATTTTGATTTTTGACCAATTAGGACCCCTTGCCAGGGCGCCACAGGTCGCTAGAGACCAATTTGGAGGGGTCCTCCAATGAGATAAAATGTTCGCCTCACCAAGGGCTTTCATTTGATACCAAACTTGAAAACCTTTCAAAAAATTGATTTTGGACCGGTCCGGACCCTGGTCAGGGCGCCTCAGGCCGCTGGGACCAGTTTGGAGGGGTCCTCCAATGAGATAAAATGTTCGCCTCACCAAGGGCTTTCATTTGATACCAAACTTGAAAACCTTTCAAAAAATTGATTTTGGGCCGGTCCGGACCCTGGTCAGGGCGCCACAGGCCGCTGGGTCCACTTTGGAGGGGTCCACCGATGACAAAAAATGTTCGCCTCACCAAGGGCTTTCATCTGATACCAAACTTGGCAATTTATTTAAAAAACCGATTTTTGACCAGTCCGGACCCTGGTCAGGGCGCCACAGGCCGCTGGGTCCACTTTGGAGGGGTCCTCCAATGACAAAAATGTTCGCCTCACCAAGGGCTTTCATCTGATACCAAACTTAGCCACTTTTGAAAAATTCGATTTTTGGGCATTTTGGACCGGTCCGGAGCCTGGTCAAGGCGCCACAGGCCGCTGGATCCACTTTGGAGGGGTCGTCCAATGACAAAAAATGGTCGCCTCACCAAGGGCTTTCATTTGATACCAGACTTGGCCACTTTTGGAAAAATCGATTTTTGGCCAGTTTGGACCGGTCCGGACCCTGGTCAGGGTGCCACAGGCCGCTGGGTCCACTTTGGAGGGGTCCTCCAATGACAAAAAATGTTCGCCTCACCAAGGGCTTTCATTTGATACCAAACTTGGTCACTTTTGGAAAAATCGATTTTTGGCCATTTTGGACCCGGTCCCCGGTCCGGACCCCTGGCCAGGGCGCCACAGGGGTCCGGGCGAAACCTACTATAGCCTATGCTGTAGTGCTCCCGCACCCCACCCCAAACCCCAAATAAGAGAGACCTGCTCACTGTAGATATTTCTGTAGAAGAGGTTAAAGTTGGAGTTGCGACACGGTAGGGCCCACCACCATCAGGGTGCCCCCCAGCCACATGGATAGGTCCTAGAGCGAAACTAATGGGCCATTTAGATTCACCATATAGGGGTTCCTATTCGAATACGAAACCTCAGCCCAGCAGCTCTTATGTATAGGGCTGCCTACTCCGTAGGCCCAGACCCCCCCCCTTTTACATGTTAACTTTTGACCCCTGGCCAGGGCGCCACAGGAGACCTGCCGACATCTAATATAGCCTATGCAGTAGTCCACCCTTGGGTCATGCCAAAACCCCAATATGAGAGCCCGGCTTCGCTCGCTCCGATCTATTTCGAAGTGCAATTATTTTCGGACTTAGTTTTTTTTCGGGGGTCACTTGGGGGGTCCCCACCGGGGGGTGGGGCCATCTGGGGGGTCCGGGAACCGCGGAAAGTAATTTCCCCGGAATTGCGGAACTTTTTGTACAAAAAAAACCTAAAATAGTACGGCTCTGAAGGGTCTTCCGACCTGCACCCCTGGGGGGGGGGGGGAAATGGAGAGAAACGCGACCTGCGCGGTGGGCCAATTTTCATATCTCACGATCTACCCGGCCGATCCGGCTGAAATTTTCACAGCATGTACCCCTGCCCACAGGCTCTTCACACACCCAGTTTGAGCCCGATCGGTCCACTCCTCCGCTGGCCACAGGCCAAACAATGTCCAGATTATACACATTGCGTCAAATTTTCCCTATTCTAGGGGGAGCGCTAACGCGCTCCCCCTAATACGTATAAACAAAAAAGACAAAGTACGACTATGCCTTTTTGCACAGGCAAACGATGACGAAGCCTGAACAAAACTGGAATAGCAAATGTAAATGGAAATATTGCGGCAGTTCCGAGCAGTTTTCCTACAATTTTCCTTTTTGTCTAAAATTCTGTCCAAAACTCCAAATTCTCTTTCTCTCTCCAGAAACCGCACTCTTGATTATCTAATACCGCCCTCTCGCCCCCCAGATGGGAAGGACTTGTAACAAAACTTCTAATCAACTGGCTATTCGGAAGAGTTCCACCGTGGAGCCTCAAAGCCGGCAGAAAAACAAGGAAGGTCTGACGACTACGCCAGAATTTCTACTATCGTTCTGACTTTCTAGAGAGACGTAATCGTATCCTAAGGTACTCCTGGGCCACTGGTTTTTAGTCATACATTAACTTAACCAATATTTTCAAACAACACTGACCGCCCGTAGACTCTCTCCTGTTTCGTACAAAACTTTTGCTTTGGTGACTGCAGGGCCGACAATTTTTAATGATTTTTTTCTATGATTAATGCCTTGTATCCTTCACGGATCCGCCTGCTGGCCCGCGTTTACTGCATTTTCTTGATGTAAATATTCTCACACGAGACGCAATATAATAAATTTATCAAATCAACAGGAAACCTAACAGCCTCATTTTCTACAGTCTATGACTTACACAGCAGTGCGCAGAGGAAAGCTGTACATCATAAAGCTGCCGAAACTGAAGCCACAAACCAGGACACCCGCAGACGCCACATAGTGAAGACTTGTCACGGCTACATCGGCTGAAACAGTGCAACAAAAGTATGCAACTTAAAAGAAAATAGCAAATAACAGCGCTAGTCAGTGGATGATTAAATAGGCTCAAATATTTATTTATTGGCATTTATAACAATTTCATAAAAATGTAAAAATCAGGTTGCTGTTTTAAGCAAATCATCGAGGGGTGTAGGGATGGCAATTTATTTGTAGCTATATCAAGTATGTACAAGTGCAGAACAAATATGCGGCATTTTTCATACTTTTATGCCTAATACATCTGTGCCGCGATGGCCGAGTGGTAGGCCACAAGGCTTTCGCAAATCCCATTGAGCAAGGGACTAAGCACATATCGGTTCGCCATGAGCTCCAGCCAACCCAGCTGTCTATCCTTAACTGGTCGGTAAATGGGTACCACTGCGGTGGGAAGGTAATCAGGAGTCTGTGTTCTGGCGTAATGCCTGATGAAGGGCTGGCCCCCCTTCTACAGATGTAGTCAACATTAGAGTTGTCGCTCCTGGCTTCGGGCTGTGAATCCGGAGATAAGCACCGGCACCCTATAACCTTCCGTAGGTTGGAGTTCTCTCCAGGGGTTACTTTAGCTTTACCTTTACCAAATACATCTACTCCACATGTATGTATAACCATTAATAGTAAGGTATGCATTTTTCAGCAGCTAGCTAAAGTCCCCACCTACCATGATTTAGACAAATCTTGCTTCCTCGACCGCTCCATACAAAATCGGACGGCAATGGACCATTGTGCATTTTCGCTAAAAATTATGACAAAAATACCTACGCAATATCTATCATAATCAGATTATATGCACACAAAAATTAACTTTTGTCGCATTACAGATTACGTGAGCATCATAAAACAAAACAATACATAAACAAAAAATCCATTTTCGTAGAAAAAAACCAGTATGTACTATTTATCTCTAGACAGTTGCGATCCGCTCTGTTAAAAAGATCTCCCACTTCCGCCACCTCCGGACAGATCTCATTATAAACCATATCTTCGGCTAAGTTGAGATTAACAAGATAAATGTGTCCCTAGAAAAGAATACAGACGATGGCTTAAAACACAAAAATGAAAGACAAACACATGACCCACACAAAAAGCCAGCACATTAATTCCATTGATAGCTTTCCAGTTTTTCAACAGTTTACGGGGGCAGCTATCTTCACTAAAATATTTACGTCGACGTTTGGGTAATATGCAGGATAAATATAGCAAAATAAAATTTTATTGCTGGCAGTTGGCACATAATTCGACTACCCCCCCCGTTCACCCAGGTTTCAATAAAAGCAGTACACCCTATTTGCGTATGGGGAGACGTGTAAGGGTTGCCCCCCTCCCCCCAACGACATGGAGGCCACCCCACCGAGGGGTCGCCCACGAGTCACGCCACGCCCAAATGGTTTTCTGGTTTTTCGGAGCTTGCTTACATATAAGCCGGCAAAATCCACCTGTCCGGTCGCTCATCCAACCCTTTCCCGAGCCACATTGTCTAGTAGTGGCGTATACGAAAACAAAATAAAACAAGAGACAAACCTCCAGGGTTCCACAGGCCACACCAGCAGTCCAGGGCTGAATGGACTCTGGCAGAAGCTCTGACACACTCTCGTTCCCAGACGACTCCACAATACTCAGCGTCTTCAGACAAGTCACCTATAAACCAATGTACCGAACGTACTATGTATATCAACGCAACAAATTACAAAGCTCAAAGCGTGCATGTGGTATATATTAGCGTGATACGCTGGCTTATTTCTTGGCAATTTTGGGAGGGGGGGCTCGATGGGGGCCGCCCAAAACTGGCACAAAGTCGCTAAAAATGATTAATTTTAAGTGTTTTAAGCCAAATACCGAAAATTCTTTTAAAAATCCGAGAAGCCGAAAACATTTTTGAAAATTTAGGGTGAACATGATAAAATTTAGCAATATTTTGGATTATGGGGGCTCCTCAAAAAGGGAGGGAGGTCGCTGAATGGGGGACGCCCCCCCCAGTAGGGATAAGCCAGATACGTACGCAACTATTCAACGCAACTATTCACGAATACATACAGCCACTCAAAGCACTCTAAGCGACAAAAGAAGAGTACATAGTTACTGTTACTAGCTACAAACACAAAAATATAATATATACGTACTGAAAACGGGAGCTTCACGGCTCGAATCAAACGACCACGATCTATATCAAAACAGCAGATCATGCCACCATCCAAGGCAAGGGCAATGCCGAGAATAACATAGGATATGTCTAAAAATGCACCTAACATTCATCAGATTTTGTAATAGTTTCAGGTAAACCCACATTATAAATTGTTGTTTTCTGTCAAATCAGTTAGCAAAATAAAGATGAGCAAATATTGTGGGAAATCCGATGGACAAGGACCCCATCAAATGGAGATTCCCACAGGTGTCCCCTGGCATCCGTCTGATCACGGCGCTAAATGGGTTCCAATTCTGCGGGGCATGGCTGATCCTTTCCCTTTCTGGTTTTATCATCAGTCATGTCGGAGCTGGATACCTCAAGTCCTTAAATTATGCTGCCGAGCGCGTGGACGCTTTTATTGCCCTACTCCGGGCTTCCCTTTGTTGTCTGCCTTGCGAAGAGGTGTGCTGCGCACGGAGGTGGAGACTTCCCCATATGGATAACCGATTGCCGCCAGCCAAGAAGAAGATAGGTAAATATCTATATACAATTTCAGCAAATCCGGACAAAACCTTTTTCAAAATTCTAAAGCTTTGGTTAGAACATTTGAAAGATTTGAATAAAAAGAAGGCTCAACGGATTAATAAACTAGAGCTAGCGCGCAGCCGGCGCAAAAATTTTTAGAAATCGAGATAGAATGGTGCCGCAGACGGAAAAATAAAAAGGGTTTATATACATATCTACAAAAAGCGCCGCAGGCGAACAAATTTTAAAAACTGAGATAGAAAAGCGCAGCAGGCGCGAAAATTTTTCATATTTTTTAGTTTTATGCACTAAAAATAGCTCCATTTTTGCCTTCTCCCCAAAAATTCCGGGGGGGGGTCGGAACCCCCCAACCCCCCCCCCCCCTGGGTGCGCCCATGGCGCTAGGGTGCCCAGAAATTGCAAAATTTTTAGGAATTTTCTCAAAAGTTTCAAAAATCTCAGTCCGTCGCCGGAATGTTTTGGTCAAAAAACGTCTATGTTGGTGCTTAAACTTAATGTTTGTGGCTTGTGCACATATTAGCTTAGTCATAGCAGGCAAGCAAGCAGTTGCCATTGGCTCTCTCCTGTTTCAAACTAAAGCCTTCTACCTTAGCGATTGCAGGCAGGCGGCTTATTATATATTTCTATGCTTAGTTATAGCAGTAACAGAAAACAGGCTATTTTTGCTGTAATGTTAGCATATTTAATTCATTTTATCCCCCCCATTTGGGACCTCCTCCTCCCACTTACTTTTGGCAACCACAGACCCCCGTCACGAAATCCTGGTGTCGCCAAGCAAACTGCGTTACGCTTAAGCTTACTGTTTTGCTTGAAGCAGGTTCCGGACGTAATTCTGCAATCAACACGAATCTTGTATCTGAACCTGACACCGCCCGTCGGAACATTGACGGCAATGACTGTTCGATCCTGAGCAACCCAACAAGTTTCCTCTGAAATGAAGAAGTTACTTTAAAAAGTATATAATACGTATTTAGCACTCAGACAGATTTGGACTATTCACTGCCGTGATGGCAGAGTGGTGAGAGTGCTCGACTTTGGATCCGATAGTCCGAGGTTCGAATCCCCGCTGCCACAAGGCTTTCACAAATCCTCTTGAGCATGGGACTAAGCACATATCGGTTCGCCGTGGGCTCTAGCAAACCCAGCTATCCATCCTTAATTGGTCGGTAAATGGGTACCACTGCTGTGGGAAGGTAACAGGAGACCGTGTAGGGCATCTGCCTTGAGGAGCTGGCCCCTCCTCCACGGTTGTAGTCATCATTCGAGGTGGCACTCCTGGCTCAAGGGCTGTGTATCCGGGGATGAGCACCGGCACCCTAGACCCTGACAAGGGTAGGAGTATTCTCCGGGGGTTACCTTACCTTTATTCCATAATATGCACTGAAGGGGCAGCGGGTTAGGTGACCACTGTAGTGCTCCTCTGACCTGCGTATACGAATAACGTTGTCTGTATTAGTGCTATACTGCTACGTACTACAAATTCGCGCGGGTGAATGGTAGACTGATTGCCCTAAATCTGTTTGTGTCCTTGGGGTGACTGCAGTGTTATTACAGCTGTTGCCGTTGCTGGTTATGTAAAGTTAAAGACTGCGGGAGTCTCGGATATCTGTCAACTACACCTAACCTTGAAAA
>JASAND010019460.1:0-17737 GCA_030248195.1 Trissonchulus latispiculum | reverse complement strand
TAAATGTTTCCAGTACCAATTTTTCCGTTTTTTTCCAAAAATTTCTTCGAGTTCTGGGGGCTCCGCCCCCAGACCCCTGGTGTTTACCACTTTGTCGTGGAATGCCAAGGTGCAAGATCATGTCTCAATGTTATTTGTTAAGTCGTTGTCCACCTGTATACATAGATCTTTTTGAACTCTCAAATCTCACATCAATAAGTAAAACATTACAATGTGCATAACCGTGAACATTTGTGTTTTTAACACAATTTTGAAGAATACTACACCACGCATACACGCTGCAATTTACGCAAAAAAATAGCATTTGATGCTTTAGTTAGATGTAACAGATACGAAATTAATTCTTTTCAACATTTTTATTACTGATTTATTCCTAATTGCAAAATAAATTTCCAACTTCTGGGGGGCTCCGCCCCCCAGACCCCCCCGCTACTCACTTTCAATACTGTTTTCAGGGATCAGAAGTTCTCAGAGTTTTTGAAACTGAATGTATGTTTGATATTTACTACCGTTTTCTCAATGTTATTCCTAAATATTTCATTAATTTTTAATACTTTAGTTAGTTTAACTATGTATGACATTGAAATATCGAAATAATGTGTGTCAATAATATTGAAAATTACTCAAGGTATTGCGTTAGATGCAACAGGTGCCAAATAAAATCTTTTGAAACATTTCCATTGCGGATTATTCTGGAATTGCAAAAAAATTCTTCAACTTCTGGGGGGCACCGCCCCCCAGAACCCCCGCCGTGTACATTGCCCTTATCACTGTTCTATAGGTACCTTTGTATTCCTGCATTAATGTTAAGCAGCATCAACTTTCTAAATAGTCTAAATAGTGTTGCACTAAAGAAATTATCAAAATTTTTATAAATAAATCAATTTTTGGCACAGAAAACACGATAAAACAAAAATTCTACCTGGACGCAAAATTTCTTAACCGGACGCAACTTAAACTTAGCGGGACGCAAGGTTGACGCAAATCCGAAAACCAAAAAAAACCCTGGTCACACCTAACTACTGATTTCTGCGAAATGACTGCTAAATTTAACTAATTTGTTAGTGATCGCGCCGAGGGCTCGAACATTTTACAGAAATTATGGGTTTACCTTTTTAGCTTTTTACCTTAGGATTAGTATTATTAGGATTACCTTAAGATTAGTAGGACCCCTGTGACCAGACATGTGCAGGAGGGGAAATTCTGGAAGGGGGGGGGGTGAGCCGGGGGCCGAAGGCCGCCGGAAAACCGGATTTTTCCGATTTTTGCCCAAAAAACCGGAAAAATCCGGATACTGGGGGGTGATGGACCCCTCTGGGGGGGGGGGTGAGCTCCAGGTCTGGGGGGGGGGCAAACCCCCCCCAAGCACATATATGCCTGTGACCCTCACCCAAAGGAACCCACTAAAATTTCTGACCCAGACCCAAAGTGACCCAAAGGTTTCCCAAAAATAGCGACCCAAACGACCCATGACCCAGTATGGAAATTCCATCCTTGGTTGCTAGTGCTAAATATTAAAAGTGTTCCAGCTTTCGAGCGCTGCTACCTTATTCAGCTATAGCAGCTCAAAATTTGAAATTTGGCAAAATGTTGCGATGTGACCGTGCGCCGTTTTCGATGTAATAAAATTGACAGCCCCCAGCCTACCCCAGCTTTTCACCAATTATTAGGCTCTAATAGAGGCAAACTGTGGGTAAGTTTCGAGGGCTTTGGTTATCTGTTTTCGTGTGCTAGCAAACTTTTTTAAGAAATAGGTATTTTTAGACCTGATAAACTAGCAAAGCGCAGTAAAACTGGTGGTCAAAAAATTTTTGTCTCCGATTTTGCAGAAAAGGTGCTTATAGGGGTTATTTGACCTTAAATCAGAATATGAAATCCGTTTTTCAATATGACGTTTCTTTCGTTCAGTATGGGCTTACAACTGTCTTAGAGCTCTTTGGAGCGATCGCCATCCATACTTCGAAAAATCAATCTAGCATTTCTAAACATTGAAGCGAGGTTTAGTGACCTAGCTTTCTGCACATGTTGGTACACTCACTGGCCTGTAATGCGCAAAGTTTCAGCCGATTCTGCCACAGTACTTTGGAGTAATTGACTCACATCTTCGAAATGGCACCAAATAACAGCGATAATGTCGATAATGTAATCTAGCACTGCGAACGCAGGGATTAAGGAAATCACGTCATTTGTATACAAGTTAAGACTAAGACTTGGAGCATTAATTGGAACAAAGTTGGGTTCATTTGGTAAACCACAGCTCACTAGACGTTAGTTAACCTCCACCCGTATAGACCTAAAACACCCGATTTTTCGCACTTTGATTGTATTGCACAGAAAAGAATACAAAGGTCTAGAGATTATTTTATACGATATCAAAGCACTATGTCAGAACTATTTATGGATACTTTGGGTACCGTACCATGCGCATAGCGATCTGGGCGAGGCCAAGTTTGTGTACGTGTCATGTCGAGCTTTGGAGCGACAACACCAACGGCTCCACAGAACGCTACGCTGCATGGACTTCTTTCAAACTTTAAACTATTTTACACTAAACCTAATACTATTATGTGGCAAAAGACTAGCTAGCTTTTCCAACATCGAACTTTTAGTGAAATTCGCATCCCACACTCAGAAGGTTTCTCGTCGGCTTAGACTTTCACATACTTTTTTTACTATGGCTTCGCTTGAGAGCCTGCTTTGAGCGTGTTTATTTGATTAAAAATACAAATCAATCAAATACATACAAATACAATCAAAACAGTACTAGGAAGTACATTTTGTTTCTCATTACTGCATTTTACAGCTACGCTCATATTTAAGTTTAAAGAAAAGAAGAAATTAAAGAAAATATATTTTTAAAGAAAGAAGGAAGGAAGAAATAATCTTTTGAATGAAATAAAGCTTCTTTCCTTCTTCTTTGCTATGTCTGTTCTCTGTTATGAAATTTTTGACAGCCGCCCATCAAAACTTCATCAAACCGTTCCTCACTAATGTGAGACCCAATTGACCTATGACTTGTGCATATGCATATGTGTACCACTCTTGCATTTTATGCCTTCTTTTCTTGACCTCTAACCCCAGCTGGGTTGTTACAGCAGCTGTCAGTCAAAGGCTAATGAGAAGAAGCTATTTTATTTCAAAGAGGAAAGAAAAAGAAATTTCACTTTGAAAGAAATAAAGAAAAAAAAAGAATATTTTCCAATAAATTTATTTTCTTTTAACTTAAATAAGAGCGTAGCTGTATTAAAGAGCGCAAAACAATGTTTTATAGCCATACGCACTAAACAGGAAGAAATTATTTTATGAAAGTTTAACTGTAAAATTTTAAAAGACACGTTTTAACAATCATGGAAACAAAAGCAAAAGGAGGAAGTAAATTTTGCTACCCATTACATCACACCGTTGAAGAATTCAGAACTTCGTAAACAATAGCCGTACGTACAGGCCATACAGGCAAGAAGATTGCGATTATTCGAGAAGTATGCATCAAAGAACCTGTTCTCATAAATTAATTACGCTGAGCAAAGGTTATTGCAGTGTTTTAAACAGTAGCAAAACCGTTTTGAAGTCAGATTCCACAGCCTTTACTCCAAAATTTGTTGTGTCAGAGCATATCGCTTACGGTATAGGTTGAACTTATATCACACCGATTGAAAACTATATACCAACTATGGCTTAATTAATATTTGTTGATCGTGGTTCAGCGTTTCCCAATATTTACTGCAATTTGGTTTAAGTTTTATGGAACGTTTTGCTTGTTTATATTTAATAAATGCTTTATGCATATTATTTAGTGTTTCGCAACATAGGATATCTTATTGCGGCCCCCGTCTTGCCTGATTTTGCATTTTTATTTGTTTTCAACCAATACGCTCTTGCAGCCAAATCCATGCCGAAGAAGCCCTTTTTCTGTGCTTTCGATGCCGCGCCGGACTCTCTGGCTCAAGTTCAGTGAGGATCACTCCCTGCACTTGAGCTAGAGAGTCCCTCAATATTCTGTCTAATGGTTAATTACGATAGGAATTATTGGAAATTATTTGTAGCAATAGCGGCCACTTGGATTTGGCAGAAGTTTTGTTAGGCACTACTAATTAAAACTCACTGTTAAATGTGTTATTTTAGTTTTCGGTCGGTTTTCAAAACATTGGGCTTAAATGTGCCACTGTTTTTTCTGCAGTGGCGGGTTTCCCTGCTGATTAAAAAATAAATTAAAGCAAATACTATTTTTCAGTAATAATTGCTTAACAACTACTACTCACCCTATTTTCTCAAGAATTCTTGTACGTAGTTTCCATGCATAGCGCTGACATCAGTTCAAAGTTTAAAATAATCCTATTTCCTATGAAAATAATTGGACAAGTATTCCTTCTGTTTATGTGTCATTTTTAAATTCGATTAATTAAGTTTAATCGGTTTAATCTACCAGGCCTTTTTATTGCCCTGTTATGCACGTATGCGCATTGGCTTCTGTGCCTCTCGTGGGGACCCAACAAAATTTAATGCTTAATGACTTTTCTTCCATCGTGAAGTGGCTCAATGGATTGTATTGCGTCAGGGCGCTTTTTCGATTTTTGAACATGGTGCGTTAGGGCGCCACATGTGTGCGTTAGAACGCCCAGTGTATGCGTTATAAGGCGAGTATTCCAAGAGAAAACAACGTAGTCTGTTTCTTTCATAGTACCAAGAGCACATAATACATAATAGTATGACAGCTGTCATACTCTATGTATTATAAGCGCGACACATCCTATGCACGCTAACGGCTGCCCCCCCCCCCAATTTGCGGGGGGGGGTCAGCCGTTAGCGTGCAGAGGATGCGTCAGCCAGCTGTCATACTCTTATATATTATGTACTCTTGATAGTACATAGTGTACAGTAATATAATATACAGTACAAACACAGCGGATCAATCAGTGAAATTTTTAAAGAAAAAATTAGTAACTACAAAATATATTCAAAGTGAAGAAACTAAAGTTTTAAATCACTAGTCGATGTAAATTAATTGAAAAATATTTTTTCTGAATTTTTGTAAAATAATCTCCATTATCGTGTTCCAATTTATAACCAAAGTATCAAGTCAAATTTTACATCTAAGGTTTCATGAGCTTTCATGTATTCATAAACTTATCTTTTTTGCGCGCATTTTGTTTTGACATGCCACTAAATAGAGATATTTTAACTAATTAAAATTAATTTGTGCTTTCAAATTTCAGCAATAAAAGTTTCATTTTAGGCGAAAAGACTTTCATATATTCATTAATGGGAACCCCTCTATTTATACTTTAAACTGTGCATTACGTTAATACTTTCATAATAGCAGTTCATTCATAATAACACTTTATTATCGTGAAACATTCAGGCGACCTAACGCACTCTACAGGCGCCCTGACGCACTTACTGGGCGTCCCAACGCAACAGGCGCCCTAATGCACCATTTGAGCGCCCTAACGCACCAAAATTAAAATGACCTAATTTCACGGGCGCCCTAACGCAACTTAACAATAAAGAAGGTCAATTCAAGCATTTAAAATGGAACTCTGCCTGTTTAGGTCCCCACATGAGCACAGATGTTACAGTACTCTATAGATTACCAAGAGACTACGTAGTGAATAATAATTCTTGATAGCTTCCTTATGTTTTTTAGATAATGTTTATTTTAGATTTAGATTATTAAGATTTAATTATTTTTATTATTAAGATTTAGACTGTTAAGGTTTTTTAGATAATTAGTCAAAAGCGTAATTTTAAGGAAACACGGCTTGTCTAAGCAAAACTTTATTTTTCATAACTTTATCCTAAAAACTTTTAAAATGCTTTTATTACTTATTACTATTAGAAAACATAGTATTCACTTACTGCGTGAATGAGATTTGACCAAGTAGCTTAGTTATGTATAACCGAAGTAGTCGTATTGTTAGCGCCTGATATATACGTGTTATAAGTTGCTAGTAATCCTGCAACTGTTTCGAGAGTCCTAAAGTCTTATATTTACTGCGCCTGCCCATTAGGTTATGGGCCCAGTGGATGCTCCCTAAAGTGACTTTTCGTGCTGGTCTTGGGTTTGTCAATTTGGTCTTACTGGTTCCGGCGGTATTGTCCATATCCGGGGTCAAAATGGCGGAAAAGGCTAAAGGTTTGACAATTGACAAATTTGATGGGAATAACTATCCCATCTGGAAATTCAAGATGCGCATGCTTTTAACCGAAAGGGACCTTTGGGGGTATGTTGAAGGGACTGAAACTCTTGCGGAAGGTGCCACTCCGGCACAGGTCAGGGATTTTCGAAAGAGGGAAAATAAAGCCTTGGCAACTTTGGTGCTTGGATTAGAAGATAACCAGATTTTTCTGGTGAAATCGGCGAATACGGCGCGAGAAGCTTGGAACAACCTGCAGGCACACTACGAAAGAAGAACGCTGGTAAACAAACTTTACCTTCGGCGAAAGTTGTTTCGGTTGCAGATGAAGGAAGGCGAAGACATTTTGGCCCACATCAACCAGATCAAAGATTTGGCAGATCAGCTGTCAGCCATTGATGCCCCAGTCAGTGAGGAAGACCTGGTCACCATCCTATTGGCGAGCTTACCGGAGTCCTACGATAATTTGATCACCGCCCTGGACTCACGTTCAGATGAGCTGACCCTCCCTTTCGTTCAAAGTCGCTTACTCCAAGAAGAAGTTAAACGCAAAGAAAACAGAGAAACCACAGATTCAGCTGCTGAAAAAGCGCTCTCTGTGGAACCTCGACAGAGGTCCAGCGGAAAAAGTCTGAACTGTTACAACTGCGGAAAGCCCGGTCACTTTGCGAGAGAATGCAGACACCGAAAAGGAGGCCCTCGCCAATATCGCCCTCAAAATCGCTCAAATCGCAAGGCGAATGCAGCTTGGAAGTCTACGACGGATTCGGCGGATGAATCTGACCCTGGCACTTTCATTGTGGTGGGAGAAAGCCAAAAGGTTCTTCTTACTGAGGATAAAGGCTACGATGCGTCAGCGGCGTGGTTCATCGATTCTGGTGCAACCCAGCATATGTCATTCAGAAAGGACTGGATGCAGAACTATGAATTGCTGCCGAACCCTGAAGATATCACCTTGGGCGATGGCCGACTGGTCCAGGCCATTGGGAAAGGAGATGTAGCCATGAAAATGCATCTTCCGGAAGGTAACAAAAAGATTTTGTTTAAAAACGTTTTCCATGTTCCAAAGCTAACATTGCATCTAGTATCAGTCAGGGCCATCACCAAGAAGAGAAAAGTGATAAAATTTACAAAAGACAAGTGTTCTATATTTGGTCATGGTGAACTTCTTGGTGTTGCTGAGCTAGTAGGGAAGCTGTATAAGCTGAAGTGCAGTTGGTACCGTGGCCAAAATGCTCACGTTGCTGCCATTGACCTAGCCACTCTTTGGCACCAACGGCTCGGGCACTTAAGTGAAGATAGTCTAAAGAAACTAGCTGCACAGCAGATTGTAAAGGGAATTCCAAAGATTAAAATGGAAGGACTAAAGTTTTGTAAAGGATGTGCGGAAGGTAAACAGCACAGACAGGTCTTTCCTAAACAAAGCAAAACAACAGCTTCAACTTTGCTTAGTTTGGTTCACTCTGATCTTTGCGGCCCAATGCAAACAACTTCAATTGGAGGTTCAAGATACTTCTTAACCTTTATCGATGAAAAGTCTCATCTCACCTATGTTTACTTCTTGAAGCATAAAAGCGAAGTACTACAGAAGTTCCGCGAATTTGAAGCTGAAGTTTCAAACTTTACAGGAAAGAGTATAAAAGTTCTGCGCACTGATAATGGTACAGAATATGCAAATGCAGAGTTCCAGGATTTCTGCAAAAAGAAGGGTATTATTCATCAAACCTCAGTCCCTCATACCCCGGAGCAGAATGGAACCGCTGAACGGATGAATAGGACGCTTGTCGAAACTGCTCGGTCGATGCTCCACCATGCTGAGTTACCGAAGATGTTTTGGGCCGAGGCAGTTGCGACAGCGGCTTACCTGAAAAACAGATCACCTACAAAAGCTGTAGTTGGGATGACTCCATTTGAAAGCTTCTTTGGCACAAAACCCAGTGTAGGCCATACGAAGGTTTTTGGGTGCCACGCCTATGCTCATGTCCCCAAAGTGAAAAGACAGAAGTTTGATGCAAAGTCCGTCCACTGTAGATTCGTTGGCTACAGTACCACGACTAAGGGTTACAGGCTCTATGATATGGTAAAGAAGAAAATTTTCCTATCTCGCGATGTCTGGTTTGATGAAGACTGCTTCAGCCAGGAAGATAAAGAGAAGAAAGAAATCGTTGCTGTGGAGTCTGAATCAGAACCGTCGGAAATCGGAGATTTGGAGCAAAGAGAAGCAGAGCTTGAGCCAGAAGAAAGAAGAGAGCCTGAACCAGGGCTTGAAGAAAGAAGATTTCCTGTCCGCAGAAGGCGTCGTCCATTGCAGTTCCATGAAATCGGTGATTCTCTGAGCGATGCTGCAAAAGGCAAAGCACACTATGCTTGTGTTACAGCACAAATTGATGAACCTGCCACTATTGATGAAGCAATGACTGGAGAAAATGCCTCGGAGTGGAAGACTGCCGCTCAAGCTGAAATAGATTCCTTGCTTGAAAACGATACCTGGACATTGGTATCTCTACCGGATGGCAGAACTCCAGTCAAGTGCAAATGGATCTTCAAAGTGAAGTACAAAGCAGATGGGACCGTGGAGAGGTTTAAGGCAAGACTGGTGGCCAAGGGATATTCGCAGAGCAGATTACGAAGAAACCTTTGCCCCGGTCGTAAAGTTCACGTCTGTCCGGTCACTTCTAGCCATTGCGGCCCAAGAGGAAATGGATGTCCATCAAATGGATGTGACGACAGCCTTTCTCTATGGAAAATTGGACGAAGAAATCTACATGGAACAACCAGCCGGGTTTGTGAAACAAGGTCAGGAAAATCTGGTCTGCAAACTTCAGAGAAGTCTCTACGGCCTGAAACAGTCGCCTAGATGTTGGAATCTCACGTTTGACGAATACCTCCGTCGAAATAAATTCCAGAAGATTGAATCCGACGCCTGTCTCTATGTCAAGAAGACAGAAGAAGACGTGGTCGTTCTCGCACTTTATGTTGATGATCTTCTGGTGGTCACAAAGAATGCCAAAGTGATGGAGGATACAAAGAATACACTGAAGCAGCGGTTCAAAATGAAAGATTTAGGTAAAGTCCACTATTACCTAGGAGTCCAGATAAAGTATGACAAGGATAAAGGAATCTTGGATATGAATCAGAAAAGATACTTGGAGAAAGTTCTAGAAAGATTCGGAATGAAAGACTGCAAGCCTGTCTCAACCCCAATGGAACCAGGTCTGAAATTGGAGAAACAAGTTGAACAGGGATTGGACGAGAGCCAGAAAGCAACCTATCAGGCTATGGTTGGCAGTCTTCTATATGCTGCCATAGCGACTCGTCCAGACCTAGCCGCTTCAGTGGGAGTGGTGTGCAAATTCACATCAAACCCTGGGCAGCCTCACTGGAAAGCGGTTAAAAGAATACTGCGATACGTAAAAGGGACATTGACTATGGGCATAACTTTTGCCCGCTCAGAATCTGGGTTGGTCTTATACGGTTACTCTGATTCTGACTGGGCTGGGGATGTCACAGATAGAAAGTCCACGACGGGTTTTATCTTCAAACTTGCCCAAGGACCCGTCAGCTGGATCAGCAAGAAGCAACCTACTGTCGCTCTATCCACGGCTGAAGCTGAGTACGTTGCTCTCAGCTTGGCCACAAAGGAACTAATCTGGTTGCGAACTTTGCTACAAGAATTGGGTTTCAGTCAGCCAGGGCCCACAACCGTCTACGAGGACAACCAAAGCACCATTGCTATGGTCAAGAACCCCGTAAGCCATGCCAGAACGAAGCATATAGAAATAAAGCACCACTTTATACGAGAGAAGTTGGCAAACAAAGATTTGTTCGTCGCCTACTGTTCATCAGCCGACAACGAAGCAGATCTCCTTACGAAGCCATTAAATAAATTTAAATTCGAGAAGTTGCGTGGTCAAATTGGGATTCATGCGATAAGTGAATAAGTGGGAGTATTAGAAAACATAGTATTCACTTACTGCGTGAATGAGATTTGACCAAGTAGCTTAGTTATGTATAACCGAAGTAGTCGTATTGTTAGCACCTGATATATACGTGTTATAAGTTGCTAGTAATCCTGCAACTGTTTCGAGAGTCCTAAAGTCTTATATTTACTGCGCCTGCCCACTAATTACTTTATTACTTTTTACTTTTATTCAAGAAAAATCGTTTAAAGTGTTCACAGTCTGCAATCAAAAACAGTACCCAATTTTTAGACTACTTAAACAAGCAAGGTTAACGAGGAGTGGTTCAAGCAAATACAGGTTTAATGTTTCAGTTTTGGGAAACCAGGAAATATTTGCCAATTTCTTTGTCTTAATAATTTTACTTGTCTGTGTACTTTCTTTAGATATCTTATTTGCCATAATTCCACAATGTCAATGAAGGTAGCTTTGATCTGTTTTATGATGTTTGTGAAGGCTTTTGCTCCCTTGCCTCCCTGCGAATCCAGTGTCGAAAGTGAGAAATCGAAGAAACTGAAATCGTCAAAAAGACTGCAGAACGATGAACTGCCAACCTGTGGTGATGTTGCGGGCGACAGCAGTGCCAGGAGTATCTGCTTGGGAGTACATGAAGCTCAGATCACTTGTCCTTGTACCTGTGAAGAAGCTCTGAATCGGGATGACAGTGTAAGATATATGTAAAAGCTCCATATTTAACCTTTTCGTGACAGGTTTTTCTTAGAGTCAACGGTTGAAAACGACAGCTTCTACATTTTCGGTTGCTGTTTTCGACTGGAAGCACCTAGCAGATGGGAGTCTAAAAGTTGGAAGTTGGTCGCAATTTTGTGACCCGCGGGTACCCGTGACCCGCGGACCTTGACCCGCGATCCGCGACCCACGACCCACGACCCGCGACCCACTGAGGTTTTGTCGACCCACTTGACCCACTTCTTTAATTTGGACATTTTCGAATATTTAAATACTTTATAGCATGCATCCAGCAAAATTAACGCCTTAAGGTGGTGGTATCCTTTTGTGCAGTGCTTTTGTAGTGATTTCTTTAAAACGCTATAACTTTCGCAATTTTTGGAGTTGGAAAGAGCTTTATACATCGTTTTAAAGCTTATTATCTGTACATTCACATGGGCTTACGAAACTAGCAAAATAAGCAAAAACATACCAGAAATTTTCCGACATGCTGACATCTAACAGGATGAATATAGACCAAAAATTTTTGAACATCGATTTCTCAAAACTGAAGAATCGGCCAAAAGTTCTTTTTGTGTCACTATATGAAGGACATATGGGCCGAGGGACGTTTTTTTGGATTTGGCTCAGCAGGTCTTAACGTTCCGCAAAATAGGCCAAATGCACGGTAACACGAAATTTCGCAACTCCGAATTGAGCTTTCTTGCTACTGGGTACGTTTTAGCCCAAACCAAGAAAAACGTCCCTCCGCAGGAGGGCGAATTTCAATTCTGCCAAAAATCTCTGGAATCCGTCGAGTAGTTTTTGAGAAATCGATGTTCGAAACAAAATCATCGCAGTTTTGCCAAAATGGTTTTTCGCCCAAATCTCTAGCTTAAAGCAATAAAGTCCGGCTAATAGGCATTCATAAAATGGGCATTTGGACGCTGCATCGATTGAGTATAAATAAGCCAACTTTGTCCTTAACACGTGGCAGTTATTTTGAAAAAACTTATTTCCTCGAAAATGGCCATTTTTTGACCCTAAAAACAGTTTTTTGCTTATACTAACTTAACCACTGGAGATAGCTCAAAGGTTGTAAGAGCAAAAATGTTCATTTTCGTGTCCTCTTTCCAGCCATAACAGCCAATCCCGTGTATTGTCCACCTACTGGGAGCCTAAGGCCAAAAATCAAAACTTTCTTATCTTTTGGCCTAAAAATACGGGACTGGTCCCAGAATGTTTAGGAGCACGGAAATAGGTTATTTCGTAAGTTTTAGCCATTTGCGTAAAGGATTAAAGTCGTATGAGTCAAAAATACCCGAAAGGAAACAGCACCTTAAATATGTACATGTGAAGTATTAGAACTTTCAAGCAAACATTTGGCAACATCAAAGCTAACTGCATCTGATTTCGTCTTCGTTTTCGCTAGATCTGAGCAGGTTATACTATCGCAAAAGTGTTGGGACCTCGATCGGTCAGTAGAATCAGTATATATTTAGGCAAAGTTGTGAAGATAAAGTCTAGTTTCTTCTAGCAATCTTATAAAAGTTCAGTCCATTCTGGTTTATTTTTACAGCTGCGTGGCGACTACTGCAGAGTGCAGTTGTGTTTATGTACTGAGCATTCAAAACTTGGATATGATAGGAAATTACAGTTTTAGCGGTTTATAGAATACACTTTATTAGTACCAATAAATATTGTAATATTTGAATATTTAACATAAATTGTAAATCTTCTGGTGAAATTAGCCCAAAATTGAGCGTAAAATTGGTGTGAACAAAACTATCTCTTGATCCGCTCTGACCCGCGGGTACCCACGGGTACGCGCAACCCACTTCCAACGATGGAACCACGACCAATCGACAGAGAATTGATTGCTCTTCATTTTATAATTCAATATTGAAGGAATTCAACTTATTTCGGGATGACGACTGAAACTGAAATTGAAACTGAAATTGAAATTATTTTTGGTATCCGACTGAAACTGAAACTGAAACCAAAATGGGCTACTGAAACAACACTACTCTCTAATTATAGGAAACAACGACGTCCTCCTCGACAACCACAACTTCCTCAGCAGCAGCAGCCGCGGCTGGAGACGGAGCGGAGCCCCTCGTGGAGCCGGCAGAACCAGAGGGCGCCGAGTGCTTCCATGGGGATGACAGAGTGCTGACCTCTGAGGGAGATAAGACTATAAAGGAGATTGTTGGTGAGAAGCTGAACCTAATTTTGCTCATTTTTTTGCATAGACTGCCAGTTTATTCACAAATGCTCTTTATAACAATTGCGTTGTACTAAATATTGCTAATAGTAGCTAAGGTAACCAGTACTGCAAGCTCTGTCAGGATGAAAATTTGCACTATTGCGCAGTGTCATTTCTTGGATTGAATTAAAACTTCTCCAGTTGCGAGAAATGCAAATGCAAATACAAGTTTTCGAAGTTTCGTGTTAATACAAATTTGGCGGATTTTCTGGAGCATTAAGACCTGTTGAGGCAAATCCAACAAATGACCCACATGTCCTTCATATCTTGACATAAAAAGAAATTTTGGCTAGGTTCTACAGTTTTGAGAAATCGATGTTCAAATATGTTTGGTCTGTATTTAGCATTCATTTCATATAATTTTTGTCGATCTTTTTCTAATTTTGGGTATTTCGTAAATACATGCGAAGGTGCTGATCATAAGCTTTAAAGCTCTTTCCAACTCCCAAAATTGCGAAAGTTATGTCGTTTTAAAACTCTCCACAAAAGCACTGCACAAAAGGATATCACCACCTTAAGAGGTTTGAGACTAGGGGGCTTAGGCGTTAGGCGAAGGTTAGATCGGTCATCGTGAACGCAAGAAATCCAAATTTACGTGGACAGGTATGGTGCCTGTACATATAAAATTTTAGCTTTATGAGTCGACCCTGTTTTTTCCTGAACTTAAAGGGAGGGTCCATTTTAAGCCATTTTTTCAGCTTTTAACGTTTTCTAATTTTTACACGTATTATGGTACAAACGACACATTTTAGCAAGTTTTACGGTTTTCGAGAAATTTCACCTCAACGCCTAGTTTCATATGTTGAACACAAGTAAAGTTGCCATTTTTGCTTGAGGCAACGATCTCCTCGACAAACGTCTACAAAATTTGGACAATTCAATAGTAAATTTTTCTCTGAAAACTTTAACTTCTAGAACCTTTGATTTAAATTTATAAGCTAGGCCTTGAAAGTTTTTAAATTAATTTTTGAAGATTTAAAAATTTAATACTTTATTATTATATACTTTATATACGTTATTAACTCTAATATTGATCAAAGCATTTTAAAGAGCTAAAAAAAAAATTTCAATTCAAGGTACTGCAGTTTAACATTTTCGCGGCAATTTAATATAAAAATTGACACACAGGGGAAAATGACAGCTTTTCCACTGCAATTCTGCTAAAAACTCGTTGCATATAAGTAGTTGAGCTCTGATACTTGTAGACTTTCTTTTTATACTAAGACTGCTTTTTGGTTGGAGCGAGGGACTGTGTCAAAAATGTGTCAAACATCCAGCTACGCAGCAAATTAGTTAGGCCAGGCCTCTCACTCAATTAACTTGTCTGGACGGTGCACGATGCAGATGAGCAAACGTGCGTGCACTCAGCTATATATATGCACGCAATTAACATAGGAACAAGCAATATTGTGTGCAAAAAGATTAGTTTACGCCGGATGAATATTATTGGAAATTATAAACCTGCTGCGCAGTTAATATTCTTTCATAGGTGAGATGACAATTGCTTAGATATAGCAAAATCTTCCCGCAAAACATTGTGCAATTTTTTCTGTCTGCTAGCGGCAGGAAAAACTAACAGTCAGTCCATTTTAGCTCCGATTTGTACTGTTCAAGAGACAATACGAGAAGACAGCAATCTTTGCTTATGATTTAGAATTTTTAATGCGAGAAAGGCAGAATTATTGGTGTAGACTTTGTCTATTAGTCGTCCTTTAAAGAAAAAGCAGAAACTTTCCAGTTTCGAATTCTGTCAAGTTCCACACACAAATTATATACACACATGCGTAATTGTATGGATTGCAAGCAGAAATTTGTCAAAAAGGAAAACCCACATAGAAATTATATAATAGCTATCTTAAACCATTTCAGACATGTATTTACGGTAAAACGCATGTTTAACGAATAAAATGTGTGCTGAAGCTCAGCCTAAGCAACTTTAAGAGACCAACTGCGCTGAGGCGCAGGAAAAAGGAGAGTGGCTTCTATAAAACTTTTTTATATGATGGCTCTCTTTTCAGGTCGCGAAGATATCAAAGTTCAAGCAATGAGTCGGCATGGACTGCCAATTTTTACATCGGATAAAATTTTGGATCGATGCCAACTGAGAGAACACTTCGGTGACCTTTTACGAAATCACAACGGAATCCGGAAAACAGCTGTCGCTCACCCGACACCATATGATTTATACCGTACCATGCTCGAAGGAAGGAGATCTCCCGGACCCAATCTATGCTAAACACTTGACCGGAAAATGTATTTTACAAAAGCAAGCCGGAAAACAGTACCTGCAGAAGGCGGTTAAGGTGGAAAGCATGCCGAAGGCAGGCTACTATTCCCCTATCACTGCCGATGGTAATTTGATTGTAAACGATCTGGTGGCTTCCTGTTACAGTTCCGTTGATCATGAATCACTGGCGCATTTTGCCTTTTGGAATTCTTGAACCAACTGAAGACCTGGTTTTACGGTACAACCGCCCCGGACACCCTGACGGAGGGGAGATATAGAAAGTCAGTGCTAACCCGGGGGTTGCGCATGGCAAGTCAGCTGGTTGCGGCTTAGAAAGAGTCTGCTACGGCAGAAGGGCTGGATGCGTTCCAAGAATTTGAAAAAAAAATTTCGACAAAATAAGGTAGATTTGAATTTTTCTCAGGTTTTCATTTTAAGGGCTGATAAACCTGTTACCTCATAGAATAAAGTTATGAATAAATAGTTTTCAATTTCTATGAAAAGTCTAATATTGCTGTTCTATGAAGACCCTATTCGTTCTATTAGCCTTTGCACTGACTTAATTCAGTAGTGAAGGTTCGGTACACAATTAAAGTTGGCATCAGTTCACTAAGTTGTGCATTCTATTTATCTAAAATTAAAGTTTCGAGGACCGGATTGTTCCAGTATAACAATTCAATGCTGCGAAAATAAATCATTCTTTCAACCCATTTCTCATATTATAATAAAATATTAAAGCTATATGTCAAATTAAGATTAAAACGAAAGATGGTAAACAGATTTTAGTCTTTTGGCATGTCCTAGAGAATATAAAAAAACTGATGTTCACTAATATCTAAAGCAAGTTTTACAGTCAGCTTATTGAAATAAGACCCAAGTTGTTGCAGCCCAAGAAAAGCTACAAAGATATGAATAAGAAAAAGATCTGGTGCCTAAACGTTGTTCCACCCAGAGTAAGCGAGCATCACTATTCTAACCTTAAGCTAAACTAAGCTAAGCTAAAAAAAACCGCACAGTTTGTGGACGGAAATCAAATTTGAAAAATCCTCCGCCAAACAACCGGTAATTGCGGGTATATAAGAGTATTTTATCCTAAGGATATGACAAGCCTAACACTCTATGCAAGAAAATGTTTCTAAACCCCACGAATTCGACCCTTTCTCACACCGCCCCTATGGGTACATAGTCCCAAACGGAGGTCACTCACTCGCTTAGCATGTTTTTACATGCAAAAATAATTCATATTGAATTAAACCCCCTCCCCAAATTTTGCCGCTATTAATTTCAACGTGTAATTATGCATTGCAGTGAGCGACCTCGTTTGGACCACCACGTACCCATATAGGGGTTGTGTGAGAGGGGTCAATTCGTGGGGGTGTCAGCCGATAGCGCGCATAGCATAGTTTTGGCCTCACTGCATAGAGTGTTAGGCTTGTCATACTCTTATCATTATGTACTCTTTTGGTACAACGGACTTGCTCTGCCTACATGATGTCGATAGCAATTCTTGAAGCGGGAGACAACCACCCTACTGGTACAATGGATAACGCGTATTGTAGCGGGCAAGTACCTGATTCTACGTACAAGCACCGTTACTACACCCGAAGCCTGACGGATGCGGAGATCGTACACAAATAGACAACGAACCGACTACAGAAGACGGTCGGGACAGTCTCGCCAGAGGTAAACCGGGTAATTACCTGCCTTAAGCGAAAAGATGACTCTATTCACTCTCACTATATTGGATTCGGACAGGAACTCACCTACCTAGCAGGAGCTCAGACTGAAGCCCAAAATAAAAGAGTAGCACGGACAGTTTAGTAAAGGAATAACAACAAGTATTATTATAAAGAATAATAAAAGAAATTATGGGCCGGGCCTCAGTCATACAAACAATCACCCAATAATTAGACTACAGTACAGCAGGACAAATCATCTACCAGCAAAGCTCCGGGGAGCTTTGGGGGAGAAATATACAAAGGGGGAAATTACCAGCAATGAGGGGGAGAATTAAAGAGCGTAATTAGAGCAGGCGCAGATACATGGCTGATAGAAAGTCACAAGACTGAAGGGGGGAAGCGAGTGTTGGGTTGAACCCTCCCACGAGCGCTCCCTAGTGATAATTTGCCACCTGATCACGTAGCTCCCCGTATAGCAAGGGGGTAACCTACTCTAATCCCAAACGTACACGTTGGGGGAGCTACGACTTGCAAAGTATACCCAGCCCTTTGATGATGATATACTAAGCCAAGCAGGTAGCTAGCCTAGTGACATCACCAACAACGGAAAGGTTGACCATTCCAACCTTAATCCGTTACAGTATGGCCTAACAGGGGCCAGTTCGTCGGGAGCCTCGCCAGAAGCACGCACTCGAACCAAGAGAACCCTAAATATAGCATAAAGTTAACTTCGACAAACAAAATATTTAGCATAATGGCAACCATTCAAAGCAGTATCGTCAAAACTGATTACTTTACTGATTATA
>JASAND010019457.1:0-15208 GCA_030248195.1 Trissonchulus latispiculum | reverse complement strand
AGCGCTGGATGATGAACCTTTGACTCCTGAAGAAGTGAAAACTTTTGCCGGTAAGAGTCGTCCTGTTTGATAAATAAAGGTGTTGGTGTTTCCTGGAAAATATTTCCATCCCTGCTACACTGCAGGTGGTTCTTTCCCGATGTCTATCTTTCTCGATTCGGGGCCGTAGATCCCAGAGTGCTGTTACCTCAAATGGATAGGCGGAAGAGTGGGCCCTTTCAAAGCTTTAAGCCCTATCCATTTTTAACTTCCATACAGTAGTGGTTGTATTGCTCACCAATGAAGGATGGATAACTCTCGGTGAACCGCTATAGGCTTAGTCATTTGCTCAAAGTGGAAAGGGTTAACATACATTTAATACAAAGTTCTCATTTAGTTCTTAAAGAGAGAGATACTTCATGAATATGTACTTTACTGTAGCCACCCACCACTTTGACAGCCCGATTTGGATGTAGTTTTAAAACGACACTGTGTAATTATTTTTTGTTTGAGTTTAGTGTTTGTTTATTTGGCTTTTGTTTTTCTCTAGAAACTAATCTCTACGATATATTGGCTGCTAGCATTGCTCCCGAAATCTATGGACACAATGACATTAAGAAGGCTTTGCTACTTCTCTTGGTTGGCGGTGTGGATAGGAACCCTAAAGGGATGAAAATTCGAGGTTTGTCCGTTTGTTCATGCAGTTGTGTTGTTCGTTTGTGTTTTTCTATATGCGTAATGTTGATGATCTCGGGCAGATATTTTGTGGCAGTTCATTCCTACGGCCTTAAATAGAGGACTGCAAATTTTTTGTTGCATTATTGCGCGTTCTAAATTTTTTGTTTCACTTACGATTTTGAAAGCGTCGATGATTCAAGTTTATTTTATATTGGATAATCGTTATGTCCACATTTCACACGTCTCTGGGGTAAAAACTGATATTCGTTAGGATAAGATTTTGGGGTGGGTACGGAATTTTTGTGTCATATGCATTTTCTAACAGCATTCAGAGTTTTTCTATTTTGTATTTTAGGCAGTATCAATATTTGTTTAATGGGCGATCCGGGTGTGGCCAAGAGTCAGCTGCTGAGCTATATTGATAGAATTGCTACCAGAAGTAAGTACCTTCCTTCACCAGTAGTGTATTTGTCTAGCAGATTACAGACTACTCTTGTAAATGTACTTTGCATATCGTATCGTTGAGAAGCTGAAGATGCTTTATTGTGTAGGAATTGCGTTGTAACTGGTGCTGTTTTTGGCCTACCGGGACTTAAGGTAGTGCCAGGAGACCGGCGGCCAGTCGGGAACATTGATTCTACCACTGTCAAATTGCCATAATCACTGTGACAAAATTTATCACCCAAACGGATTTTAGGTTTGCATGTGTATTTTTCTCGATCGATCAAATTACCCTATGGCTCACTCTCCTGTATCGGACTAATTTAACGAATGCAATTAATGTAATTAATTAATTACCATTATACTACTTTTGTGGAAAAACATTCTGGTTTTTAATTATTGTAGGTCAGTATACAACTGGACGTGGTTCATCTGGGGTCGGCTTGACCGCAGCCGTCCTCAAGGACTCTTTGACCGGGGAAATGACCCTGGAAGGCGGGGCCCTGGTTCTGGCTGACCAGGGAGTTTGCTGTATTGATGAGTTTGATAAGATGACGGAATCGGATCGTACGGCCATTCATGAGGTCATGGAACAGCAGACTGTGTCCATTGCTAAGGTATATTGTTATGTAAATTTGTAAAAATGGTCGATCTAGTAAACGTTTTCTAGGGATTTGAGTGTGGAGAGGGAGCCAGCTCTAAGGGGTATAGCTAATAGTTAGGGATGAATTAGATTTTTGCGGAAAAATTCGTTGCCAAAAAGTCCCGGTTTTGGTAGGGAGGGTCACACACAAGGTATTCAGTTATGGGAGGGATCAGTAAAGCCCGATTTATACTTGTCCGTTTGTCCGTATGGATGTATCCGTCTGGGCGTAAGAAAAGTTGACCAGTGTTGAACATTTTCTAACGCCCAAACGGACAAGTATAAACCAGGCTTAAATCCAATTGTCGGGGTCTGCCCCAGCCGTTATTGTGCAGCTGATGTCTTGCAGGCTGATAACAAAGAGTCAGTGTAGTGCAGTGTAACACTAGTTAATATTATGTACTCTTGATATTTCGATCTTTTTTCGGTTCTTCTAGGCTGGAATTATGACTCGTCTGAATGCTCGTGTCAGTATTTTGGCCGCGGCCAATCCGGCCTACGGTCGCTACAATCCACGTCGTACGGTAGAGCAGAATATTCAGCTGCCGGCTGCCCTGCTCTCACGATTTGATCTCCTCTGGTTGATTCAGGATGTCAGTGATAAAGAAAAGGATCTCAAGTACAATACATCTTTTTTACACTTTTTTACACTACACTTTTTAGCCATTTGTCTAGTACAAAGCTTTAGAGATATATATATATATAACGTATATATATATATATATCCGACTGGTGGAAAAGTCAGTCATCCTTCATGGTTCGTGCTTTGCCAAACCACGTGATTTGTCCCATATTTTTCGGTTCTGTTTGTTTGTGATTGTGTAAGTTGCTCATACCCAGTTTTTAGCTTTGCTTAATAATTAATGTTTAATTTAACTTAAGTAATCAATTAATTCATTGAAATTTAATTCAATTTTGAATCTACTAAAATAATACTGTTCATTTTTTTAGACTGGCAGAACATATTACGGAAGTTCATCGTACAGGGAAGGAGCCGGAACGTGAAGGACCACCGCTGATTTCAACTCATTTACTCAGGTACCACGTGTTTTTTGCTTAAAATACTGCGTATTTACGCAGTCGAGCTTAAAAATACGCAGTCAAAAACAAAAATACGCACCGAAATGCGCAGCCGAAAGATTCGGTAGTAGGAATTTCAAGAGTGTTCTAAATTAATTTTTTGAGACAATTTACCGTTGTTTAGGCTCTGGCTTCTGGGGGGCTGCCGCCCCCCAGACCCCCCCCCCACGTACCTCTTCGATTCTACATTGATCCTTCCGTCTGCAGTTGCTATAGCTTCTGCCTAAAGCACACGTATATACGTGTCACGAGGCCTGGAGGTCCTTCGAAAGTTCTGTTTGTGGAAGCGTGGAAATCTGGTCCGTGTAGGCCTTATGACGGTTAGGGTTGTGGATCGTTGCTCGTCTTAGGCATCAGTGAACACACTAGGCTTTTACTATGAAGCAGAGGGCAGGTTATGACATACAGTATAGAGTTCAGACAAGTTCAAAGTTCAGACCACAGGTAAAGACAAGGCAAGGCAACGAGCAACCAGCAACAGCACACAGCCCACCAGTAGCCAAAATGACTCAAAACAAACTTTTATACTTCAGTTAGCTCCGCCTCTTACGTGTTACCGTATCTCTCTTTTCTAATGACGCCTTGTCGAAAAGTCGAAAGCTCTTTCCATCAAAAAGTATAAAAACTTAGGCGGTCACTTTCAAAAAATACCCTGTACGTAGTATGCGTTGCTGTTTGTTTCTATTTTGATTTGACCTATTGTATAGTAAACTAAAATATATAATGTTATCTGTTCAGGGGAACATTAACTCTATTTGTCTAACCAACTTTTCACTTTTAACTGTTAAACTGCTCAAGGCAAAGAATTCAAAGTTTTAAAAGCAAATTTACTCCGAAACTTAAAATTTTCTTCAGCTTCTGGGGGGCTGCTCCCCCCAGACCACCTGGGTATGTATTTTCTCCTGTTGTTCATTCCTTGACACCAAGATTCGATGAGCACGCAACGTAAAATTAAGCTAAGCCTCTTAACGTTGTTTAAAAACTCTTAAAAACGCAGTAATTCGACCCTAAAAGCGTTTATAGCATTAATAACGTTGAGAAGCAATCTTTGTAATTTTACGCAGTCGAAATTAAAAATACGCACTCGAAAATAAAAATACACAAAATTTACGCGGGTCCCATTTTCAAAAAACCCTGTAGGTACCCTCTTTTGCCTACTGGCCTGAACTGATTTAATGTTTGTCTCGGATTTTTTGAGTGATTAGGTGCTACAATTTTGCTTCCGTAATTTTTTAATAATTTCAGCCAACTTTTTCGTTTGGAAATGAAAGTCACCCATGCCATTTACAATTCTATCATCATTTTAGCTATTCTGGTACTTGTTTGTATATAATTTTTGGAATTGTATGTTTCTCAAATGGCTCTAAAAATGCATAGAAAAGCTACATTGTTTTTGATTTTTTTGTTTTTATCTGGTTTCAACTTCATTATTGAAGTCTTACTTTCTGATGTCACATTTTCTGTTCAGGAAATATGTTGCTCTCTGCAAACGCAAAGAGCCTGTTGTTCCGGAAGACCTAACGGAGATTTTGGTCGACTCCTATGTGGACATTCGTCGAGATGCTCGCAGTAATCGTGATGCTACGTTTACCTCGGCTCGAACCCTGTTGGGAATCCTGCGTCTCAGTACTGCATTGGTGAGCTGTTTTTTTCTGTCGTATTATCTGTCGTGGCTATGTTGCGGAATTTGTGTTTCGATTTTGTAGATGGTTTTTGTATGACAATTTCTAGGAAACAAAGAATTACTGCCTGTCACTTTTTACATTACGCCGCCTATTTACGTGATAGCACGGATTTTCTAGTCATAAATGGACAAATTTGAATGGTTTCTAAGATCGATCAAAACTAAACATTTTCTTGTGTTCCCTAATTTCTGGCTTGCTGGCTCGGTTTGCATCTGCACTGGGTTGGGTGTACTGTACTAATGTATTGTTTTGCAAAAAGCATTTGATATAAAAATTATTTTCTTTAAGCTTTACGTATGTACTATACAGGGTGTTTGTGTATTTTATTTTATTGTGCATTATTGTTTTTCTAGGCTCGTCTTCGCTTAGATGATAAGGTTACGGAGGGAGATATTCAGGAGGCCCTGCGACTTACCGAAATGTCAAAGGATTCCTTGAGAACCAGTCGGGATCGTCATGCAAAGTAAACAAATAGATAATGTTTGTTAACTTTTATCGATATAAAAAGTGACTGAGAAATGTTGCGGGTTTTAAGAAAACGTTTTAAAGATGAAATTTTTAAAATAAAATTTATCAATTTTGGTTCATAGATAAGTACGTAATGTAAACGAGGAGAAACTTTTCATATTACTACACCGATGGTGAGTGCAAGCAGTGTAATAACTTTGTTGTAGGATATTTTAGTTTGTGTTCCTTTAGTGTTTTTCCAAGTTTGTTCTTTATTGCAGAAATGTGAAACCAGTTGATCTGATCTTCTCAACGGTTCGAGATGCGGCTCAAATCAGCGATGAGGACGGCCCGTTGGAGATATCGGAACAGGAGGCTTGGACCAAGTGTCAGGCCAAGGGTATTAATTAGTTTAATTTAGCTAAGAGTACATACATAATGCATAAGAGTATGACAGCAGTCATAATCTATGCATTATAAGCGTGACACATCCTCTGCCTGCACGCTAACGACTGACCTCCCCCCTGCAAATTGGACCCTTCACTTCATAAAATTTTGTCGCTATGAATGTGTTCTATCTAAAAGCTCAAAACAGACACAAAACTCGCGCACGTAGTGCTTGTGTTTTCGAGCTTTACCACACCAGCATAAAGCGAGTGAGCGTACATCCTTTTCGACTAAGTACCAATTTGCGGAGAGTCACTGGGGTCCAATTTGCGGGGGGGGGGGGGTTTAGCCGTTAGCGTACATATGTGTCAATGCCAAGCTGATAATACATAGAGTAGGCCAGCCAGCTGTCATACTCTTATGTATTATGTACTGTTGATTTAGAGAATAAGGATTTAATTTTAATGAAATTATGATATATACTGATTAGCACACAATGAGCTCATAAATTCAAAGTGTTTCTTAACTACATTAAAACGATCTACGGTTTATGTTTTCTACGTACACTGTATTGTTAATTTTAGGTCTTACTCGAGATCAATTCAATGAATTTTTGGAGGTATATCAAGAACAAAATGTCATTATGCTGAATGAGAATAAAACTAGAATCACTTTTGTGAACTGAGACTAAATAAGATCGACGTTGGCATGACAATTGTGGCTTAGTGTTGACTTTTTGTATGTAGATAACTGTGTTTCTGTATCTGCTTGTGGTATTAAACTGCCTGTTGTATTTCTTCTGATCGTAGAAGCTAGAAATCCAATTTAAATTCTCTCGCGAGTTGGAAGAGTAGATTTTTAAAATTCAACTAGTTTCCTTCAGTCGAGTTAAAATGATCTGCTCCACTTAATTAATTCTGTGCTCCATAAGGATTGAGTTAATTTTACCTCTGCGGAAAGTTTTAAATTTAAAGTTATGAATGATGTTTTTGCTTGCAGCTGCATATAGTGCTTGCACCGAATTAAGATAAGACGGACTAGAATCAATTGGATTTATTAGGTTGGGTTATCTGTGATTCGGTTTTCCCAAATTTGGCGCTAAGTGAACAGCATTAACCATTAACCGATATTTATTACGATCAGTTGCACCAGTTAGAATATAATTAATTACCAGTAGTAGTCTACCATTAGTGTATATATGAACTGAAGGTTTAAAAGTGAAAAAGTTCAACAACAGGAGGAAAGTAAGCCGTTCTTCAACAGCCATAAATCATGCTAAAATTGCAAAATATTCAGTTATGAAGTAGATAACAGGTGTTTAAAAAACTAAACAGTACATGAAACGATGATTTACACAGTATGTGATCGAATTCTAAGAGAACTTTTGATCTTATCGAAAAGCTTGAATTGGCGGAGTAGAAAATAGCTCCCGTCAGGGCTGGCATAAGGCAACCAGGGAGTAAACAAAACCAGAATCTGGAGGAAATAGAAATACAGCAGAAAGGCAAGTGGAAAAGAAAGTAGAAATCTTGTTTTCTGGAAAACTGTAAACACCTCCACTAAACGGGGAAGTAGTTTCTTTCTGTAAATCCGATTGGTTGCATAGTAGTTCCCTTTTTCAAACAGGGAGAAAACAAAATTGAAATATTTTTTAAAGATTTAAAAATGACGCAATTGTGATGAGAGTGTAAAACATCCCTTAGAGTTACAGAAACAGCTATCGGATCGCTTGGCGGACCATTTAGTAACCTTTTATAGGTAATATCCGCAGACAATAGACCGTATTCAAGTATATAACGACATTTCTAAAATTAATTAGATTAAGTAATATTATTCCACTTAAATATTAATTTTAATCCGTTTATTGCTTAAAGCTTTTATTCACCACATGCTTCCTTCTTTACATCGAAGTGTGGAATAAAACACAGCGGCGATACATTGCTGAAGATACAGGAGGCATCGTGCGCGCGTCGAGTGTAGAACTGTAGAAAAGTACAGTCCTCATAGAATATGTTGTCCGGTTCATTTGCATCCCAAAACATTGTCTTCGCTACGCAGTTGTAGTCTTCGATCTCAAATGAACCTAAAATACAGTGACGTCAGTTAAAAAACATAAATTCAAAACGGCTAGCTTTCATAACGACTAATCCACAAAACGTATAGTATTGGCAGTGTCTGATTTTCTTGAAAATATGTCGAAGTCGTCGTCTTAAAAAACACGAATTCTTACTTTAATCCAATTAAGGGGGGGGGGGCTACGAACGGGTTGGCACGACATCGTCGGAGAGACCTACTTTTCCCCCCAACGTTAGCCAACATATCAAATTAAAAAAGTTTAGGGTGGGCAACAATATATCTCATATACACCGTTTTTGGCAGGACGCCAAAGTACAAGTTTTAGTTCGAAAAATGGGATTTTTCAAAAAGGTTTTTTCAGCTCTGGTGGATTAAGGGTTTGATCAATTCTGAAACTTTCAGCCATAAATGTTAACTGTTACTAGTGCTAAATAATAAAAGTATTCCGGCTTTCGAGCGTTGCTTCCTTCTTCAGCTATAACAGCACAAAGTTTGAAATTTGGCAAAAAGTTGCAATGTGACCGTGCGCCGTTTTCGATCTAATAAAATTGACAGCCGCTAGCCTACCCCAGCTTTTTACCAAATATTAGGCTCTAATAGGGGCAAACTGTCTGTGAGTTTCTGGTTAGTTTCTGGTTAGTGTGCTAGTAAATTTTTTGTTAAGAAATAACCCTTATTTTTAGGCCTGAAAAGCTAGCTAAGCGCAGTAGAAATGGGATCAAAAAATTTTTTGTCTCCGATTTTGCCGAAAAGGTACTTATAGGGGTTATTTGACCTGCTGAATCCGAATATAAAATCCGTTTTTCGATATGACGCTTCCTTCGTTCAGTATACGCTTACAACTGTCTTAGAGCTTTTTGGAGCGATCGCCATCCATTACCTTGAGAAATCAATCTAGCATTTCTAAACATTGGAGCGAGGTTTAGTGACATAGCTGTCGGCACATCTTGGTACACTCACTGGCCTGTAATGTGCAAAGTTTCAGCCGATTCTGCGACAGTAATTTAGAGTAATTGGCTCACATCTTCGAAATGGCACCAAATAACAGCGACAATATCGATAATATAATCCAGCACTGCGAACGCAGGGATTAACGAAATCACGTCATTTATACCAAAGTTAAGACAGATACTTGGAATATTAATTGCAGCAAAGTTTGGCTCATTTGGTAAACCACAGCTCATTAGAAGTCAGTTAACCTCCATCCGTATAGACCTACAACACCCAATTTTTCGCACTTTAATCGTATCGCACAGAAAAGTAGGCAATGGTCTAGAGATTATTTTACACGATGTCGAAGCACTAACATGTCAAAACTAATTCCAGAAAATTTTGGTAGCGTGTCTTGCACATAGCCACCAGGGCGAGGCCAAGTTTGTGTACGTGCCATGTCGATGCTTTGGACCGATAACACTAACTTCTGATGGCTCCACAGGACGCTACGCTGCATGGAATTCTTTCAAACTTTAAACTATTTTACACTAAACCTAATACTATTATGTGGCAACAGACTAGCTAGCTTTTCCAACATCGAACTTTTAGTGAAATTCGTAGCCCCCCCCTTAAGCCTTCGCAACATCTATACATAGCGGCTGTAAGCATACCTTCGTTTCTCTTGTCATTCATTCCTAACCAGACGTCCCCCAAGGATTGATTATTGCTGAAACATTTATAATGAGTTTGCTGAAAGCCAATGTTAATGCTTCAGCTATACAGGAAATTTTAGAAAACAAATTAAATATATATATATATATATATATATATATATATATATATATATATATATATATATATATATATATATATATATATATATGTCCTATATTTTTATCCGAAAAACATACAGTTTAATAGACCGTGTTCTGGCACAATTCAGAGATTTATCTTGTAGACTCCGCCAAAGTACTGTAATATTGCACAGAATGATTTGTTTAAATTGTTAAGGCATAAAACGACCATTATTTAGATTCCAACTGTTAGGTGCTATTCAATATCAGTTCGTTCAAAAATGCAGATAGATATCCACCATAGCAAAATCGCATACGCAAATTCGGCAATATCTTTCAGTTGATTCTCGTCCTTGAACATCAACAAGGTACTGTTCAAAGCTCGACATCGCTGTGCAGCTTGATCGCTGGTAGTAAACTCTGGAACGTGTTTCAGGCATCCGTCAGTAATCTTGGTCCATCCATCGGGACAGTCTTTTTCTGTCACGCCTGATGCCGTCTCGGTTGTCGAATCCGGAGTGATATCAGTCGAAGAGGCTGAAGTAGCTCCCTCGGTTGACTTTGCTGAAGCAGTTAGGACAATTAAAAGTAACCCTTTTATGCCCGCGGCGGCCATTTAGCACAAGTGGTGATTTTTGGCATCTGTTCTAAAGAGCTGACATCGGTTGCACAATGGCGCTTGATCACGTGCTCCATTTTTCTTCGACACTCGCACTATAATTTGGAGGAATAAGTTTAATAGTTGAAAGTCCCGGCTGCCCATTGGCGGCTTTTAACTTTTTTGCGTGCATCGGAGACCCAAAAACGCTGGATGCAAAAACGTAGAGAATTTAATTATCTATCGATTGGCGGTAGTGCCATCTCTCTGCGTGCTCTCAGTAAAAAAATGGCAGCCAAAATGTTAAATTGGTTATTTTGAGCCGCTTTCGCCAAGAAGTTTTGGGCAGTTGAGGGTTAAAAACAAAAGAATAGCTAGCCTTCTTTGCAACACCTTCTCGCTATGTGAAATTTCTATGCTAGGTTGAGAGGTTCAGTCACTGAAACTGAAACTGAAACTAGGTTTCAGTCTCTACATGTTTCAGTTTCAGTCACTGAAACTGAAACTGAAACTAAAATAGGCTACCGAAACAACACTAATTAATACATAAGTTTCACAGGTTCACAGACTGTCGCTTGTCGCATGTCGCGTGTCGCAAGTCGTATGTCGTATGTCGCGTAGGATCTGTAGTGTCGCATGTCGCTTGTCGCAAGGACTGATGTATTCACAGGCTGATGTCCTGTAGCAGGATATTTCAGTGCAACCCTAGCTAAAGCCAATATTTCACAGACTAGAGGCACGCGACACGCGACAAAAGTTAAAACATTTTCAACTCCTTACGACATACTTACTTTAAGATACTTTAAGATGGAGACAGCCATGGTTGATCGGTAAAAATTGGTGGCTGTGCGTTCGTTCGGCTCCGTTGTCTATAATGTCATAGATCCACAGATACCCGAGAATCCCACTGTCTTCAACCAGACATAACCAGCAATAGCAGCAGCTGCAGCTACACGGCAGTTACCCCATGGACACAAGAAGGGCAAACAGCGAGCCATTCATCCACTGGGAAAACTGTCCACATATAAGGCATGACTAATACCCTGAACCAAAGGACAGAAGGGGTAATTGCACCCAGACGGGTCCACAGAGACCCTCCCCCATTTTACTAAAATCCAATACAAGTTCCAACCACTGATGACTTCCTTGGACAGTTCTCTTGTAGCAAAAGATGTCAGGGTAAATGGCATGAGCAGCAGCGCAGCCACATCCCGGGATCCGGGCATTATATACAAAAGGAGACACAAGGCAACGCAGACAGTATCACCGTTCAATCACTGGGAAAACTGTCCTTATAAGGGCCGGTGATACCCTGAGCCAAGGGACAGAGGGTAATTTCACCCAGACGGGACCACAGGAGTCCCTCCCCCATTTTTAACCATAATGGATTCGGGTGCCGACCATTTATGACTCCTGAAACAGCGACTCGCAGCAGAAGGATGCCAGGATTTAGCGGACGGGACCCGGAAGGGAAATGGTACAATTCTCAGTACTGGGACCCGAAGGAGTGACATTACGAGAAGCAGAGGTCACCTTAGCAAAGCTAACCCAGTAGTAGCGGCAGTACAAACAACTGACTGCACCAGCAGACGACCACTAAGGCCAAGCTGCGCCGCCATGCGACAATTTGTCGCACGACACTTTTGTCGACACGAAACACTGTCGCAACAAGCGACACGCGACATACGACTCTGCGACACGCGACATACGACAGAGCCTGTGAACCGGCCTTTACTCTAGATTAACAAGGACAACAGTGGAAAGAGCGGTCGAACTTTGAACATTAAACTTTTGTCAAGTGTATGGAGCCGTGGAGGAATAGATATGCTACTGTCATTTTTAATTGGAATAATCAAATTATATAAACTGTCAGTTATTAACCCCTAAAGATGGCAAATCGCCAAAATTATTGAGTATATTGTTACACTGTAACAGGTACTGTAATTCAAATTTTGTACCAGTTTTGTTTTGGATTAATTTCTATCTATAACTGATTAAATTTGCAATGAGTCAATGAAATAGAGGCCACGAATGAATCCCCAACAAGTAAGAATTGTGCCTGGATGGCTCAATCAATAGAGCGTCGAAGTTACAAATGCGAGGGTTTTGGATTAGATCCACACTTCTACATCCAAATTTTCAGGCCTGAGGTGCTGCAAAACAAAGGCAACAAGAAACGGAACACTCAGTTAATTATAATCTGTTTTAGTGAAGTTCATTTGACTATATATATTTGGCATCCCTACCGGCATCAGTTTCGGCACAGATTGGCCTTGATGAATCAAATAGTTTTGAGCAATCAGCATTTTCTGCAACTCGGCCTGCTGCCTTCTCAAAACAGCTGTCCATTTGTGTATCGCCGGTTGTGCAGCTGCAATCAAAATCAGGAAAGACATAATCATTTTTAGATAAGATGGCATATGCGATACCCACTAAGCAAGAAGGTGGCTAAGGGGAAATGACACCTTTTATATAGTCAAAAGATTTTATTTAACTTTAGATGGATGAAAATTGTAGTCTTAATACCTACCGAAGACTAAAGATGGAACCTTTTAGGGTGGCTTGCACCAGTCGTATTGTAACTCGTGTTTAAAACTAAGCTTGAGGTTCAACTCCTGTTTAGTTAAACTATTTAAGTAGGGATCAGAAAATAGTGTAAATTAAAAATCATTGCACCAATCGACCTGTATTTGCTTGCGCAGATGTCAAAGGAATTTTGGCAAGCACTGTCCATCAGACAATTCGCTGCGATATCACAAACGTGCGGCCGTTTTAGCAAAGCCTTGGGATCCCATTGATTGCACCTAAATTATATAAAATTACATACGTATTATATATAACATTATATTGTATTGTATTTTATTATATTATATTATATTATATTATATTATATTATATTATATTAATTATATTAGCCTATATTATATTATATTATATTACGTTATATTATATTAATATTATATTTTATATTATATTATCTTATATATTATATTGTATTATATTATATAAGAATAAGAATACTAGGGTCTTATCTCGATTGCCCCCCCACCACTCAAAATCCTTAAAACTTGACCAAATGCGCTAAAATTTGGTGTGGGTATGTTTACGACCACGCTGAGTTAAAATATCGCAAAATTTGTCGATTTCGCAAAATTTGATTTTTTTCGATTTCTATGGGGGGACCAAGGGAAACCGAAAAATTTTTGTCTTCGATTTTGCTGAAAAAGTGTATGTAGGGGTTTTCGGGGTCGTAGAATACGTATCTGAAGTCCGTTTTTCAATTTAGCTTTTCGTGAGCTCAGTATAAGCTTAAACCTTAAGCTTAAATCTTTAGCTTATACTGAGCAGCAATCGAGCAGCGCCTTCAGCAAAATCGAAGACAAAAATTTTTCGGTTTCCCTTGGTCCCCCCCATAGAAATCGAAAAAAATCGAATTTTGCGAAATCGAAAAATTTTGCGATATTTGAACTCAGCGTGGTAGAAAACATACCCACACCAAATTTTAGCTCATTTGGCCATGTTTTAAAGATTTTGAGTGGTGGGGGGGGGGTAATCGAGATAAGACCCGAATCGAATACTACATAATAAGATGTTATATATATATATATATATATATTCTGCTGACATTAAAGAAAGAACGAGTAACATACACTGAACTGCCCGCAGTTGATAAGTCTTTCAGACATCTCTTTGAATCCCTGAAAAAGGCTCTGATACTTTTCCGGAAGTGACGGACGCAGCTGCGAGCGGTCTTTCGTTTGACAGGAGCATCCACTGACAGTTTCACAGTTTTCCGACACCTGCAATTGCACAAGGTCTGCCACAGATACATAGGTGTATTATTTCTATTTATTTTCAAGCAACCCCTCAGGCATTACTGTATATATACATATATATATATATATATATATATATATATATATATATATATACAGTAGTATTATATATATATATATAAGATGTATAATGATATATATGCATTTATATATACATAATTGCTAACATACGATTTGGTGCATTGCCAGAAGCTGCGACGAATGCATCTGACATAGGCCAGGGAGGATTTCGATTGTATCGAATCAGTAGATTCCTGAAAATCAAACAAAATACAGTAACTGGAGCAATCAAATACTAGGTACTAAATAAGTGATTACAGCAACTTCTTTGCAATACTGAAGACATTATTTACAGGCTGGTATTGCTGAAAAACTGCAGCCTAAATTGCATTTGCTTCATACCAGATACAGCGACAAGATGACAATCAGCAGAAGCAATTTCATCTTCTCCTGCGAATTCGGAGCAATTCAAGAGGAATGTAGCACAAATCTAAATTATTTAGAAATTCACACACGATCCTTGACGTTCCGTCGAGTGATACTGTCCGATTAGGACAACATGACCTTCACACTTGGAACTGCAAAATGTCAATCAATATTTCGAATTCAGGTTCGACTAACCCTAAACTTATTCAGAAAGGCTCCTGTTTTGGTTCTAACTCGAAATCTGTCTGCAATTTAGTTTACAGGTTTCGAACGGTTTTTGGTATTTTGAGAACAGAAGCTTAAGGGACGTGGTAAACCCAATACACTGATGTCAAAAATTTTTCCGATTGCGCTCCGATTGCGATACTGCACTTTGTCACATATTAGTAACTGGGTATCCTTCGAAACAATTAAGTTTCGATGCTTTTCGTTTCTCACAGCGTTCACAACAGTCTCGCAAATTTGCTGACATACGGCATTTTTGTGCATGGGGGTGGTCGAAGATTTTTAATTTTTCTCCGGACTGCTTGAAGCCTTTAATTGTTACTGTCATATGCTTTCCGCCAATCATCAAGTGGATGCAAAACAGTAACAATCAATATATCTCATCATTGCACACAACGTTTCTGATTGCACCAAGGCACGATATTGGTTTTGTGACGAGATGATTTAGCTATATGCCGATTTTGAGCAGTTTCTCAGTGTCAGTCACATAATGAAGCAGTAAAGTATTGCAAAACCTGAAGCCGCCAAACTTGACACTCATTTACCTCCTTCTGTTATGACTATATTATGTAAAAGTTTCATACTATTTGGAGCACGTTGGAAGACTATGCCTGAAACGGCGACAGGTCATCTATAGTGAAAATTTCTCAATTTTCAAAATTTGCGGCTACAGTACTCCCGAACGAGAAGCTTCTGCTAGCTAACATTTGATGTGTGCATTGCCTAAGTCAATCAATTTAAGTATGTATGCAAAGTTTTACGTCTATAGCTTTCTCCTCCAAGAAATTCAGAGCTTGCAAAACACCAGTTTAAAATTTTAAAAACGAACAAAATTGTTCAATTTAGACATTCCACAGTTATCATGGGATATATTAACGGCTTCACGTTTTAGCTGTGATGTGTCTCTACTGGCATGCAGAAAATCAGGTGTACTCCTCTAACGACAGAAATTGCACTTTTTGGGCTACTTGGCTCTCAAA
>JASAND010019456.1:0-10046 GCA_030248195.1 Trissonchulus latispiculum | reverse complement strand
GTAGTTGGAAAAGGGGGTTCTGGCACATCTGACGTCAGCATTACGTTGTTTGTTCAGGCTTGCTGTTATGTACGGCTTAATTATTCAATATCTGACGTCACCGGACGCAGTGATTTACTCCTAAGGAAGATTGTTCTTTCATATTTTATATACTGACAACCTTTATATTGTGCAATTTCGTTTCTGGGTGTTAGTTGATAGATTTGGCTGCTTGTGTTCGGTGGTTCTGACTGTCAATTTCATTTATGGAAAAATATATCGTGGATTTGGAAGGCTACCCAGTGGCTCAAGGAAATTTTAAGATAAAAGAACTTTGTGCTGTGGATGTGAAAACTTCCCGTCGCAGACAGTTTTTGGTAAACTTGGAGAAATCTGATTTCTTAAGCCTGAGTTCTTACGAAAGACAAGGATATTTTTGGTCGAAGGAAAATGTGCACTACTTAAGCTGGAATGAATCTTCCAATTTGCATGAAAATGTTTCAGAAGAGTGGCTGGTTGACTATCTGAAACATCTCAGCTTCAAAGGAACACTGTATGCACAAGGAAATCAAAAGACCATGTTTCTTTGCCGATACACAGGATGTCCTGTCATGTCTTTGGAAAGCGATGTTGGAAAAAGCTTTTCTAAAATAACTGATTTGAGTTTTCCTTGCTGCGGATTGCCTGATCACGAATCATTATACATTGTGCTGTTCGGAAGGCGACGTCACTTATTGACTGCTTAAAGATTTGACATTTGCTAATATTTTTTATTTGTAAATGTACAAATGACAAACAAATAAACTTTATTGTATACAATATGTTTCAGTTTTCTATTCGATAATGTCCATAAGCTAGTGTGCTGATACCATTATCAAGGATAAAGCGTTTGTCGTCAAAAGAGCTAAGAGATATTTTGTTGACTTCTGTTGTAAACAGCTTATGCTTGAAGCTCCTTATAGAATGCATGACGTGGTGCAGCTGTAGGCTGTTGGTTAGCGTTTGTACGTAATCGTTATGTGTTAATTGAGATTTAACAACTGATTTGGAAACACCCTTCGCACGTTTCTTATTCTGATTGGCATATAACAGGCTGTACATCTTTGACCGTAGACCAACAAATTCATTTACAGCATTTCCTGCAGTTTCGTCTTTCATTTTCCCCATCACTTTTTTGTTCACAGTAGAATATAGGAAGTGGTCTGGATCGTAGTCGCTGGTATCAAACCTTTCATAGTCGTCCTGCATGTCTTTATATATGTTGTCAGTTTCAACCAAATAGCAGAATGAGTCAGTATCTGTGAACAGAAGTTTGGCTTTGCTGCCATACTTTGGTATAATGTAGTCATAGTGGAACTGATACATCAGCAGCTTAGACAAGTCTAGAACCGAAAATCCAATGTAAATTGGTTTGTTCAAGTAAACAGTAGGCCTTTTCATCTTCACTGCAACCAAATCATTGCCAAAACTGACGCTTTCTTGGTATCTAGGGTTTGCCACCAGCTTTCTAAATCTTTCAGTTGTTGTAACCAATTCGATGTCTACGTAGTTTCGTACATTCTCCATGCTTTTGCCGAAAACAGCATTGTTTAGAAGTTTAAACAAATCCTTGTCGAAGTCTGATTTAGCGTTTTGTCTCATCGATGTATTAAACTGAATGTACGGTTTCATCCAGCAGGACTGATCAAACCGCAGAACTCTACGCACTCGAAGTATTCGCAATCCTGCTTTAACATAAAACTGAAGGTTTCTCAAATGAACGATATAATTGTATTTGTGTTTTAGGTTAGGTGTCAATTTCTCTGTTGGAATATGTTTTTGCTGCAGCGCATTTAGAACACTTTTGTTGAAGGGTGAAAGCATCTCTTCTCTGATTGTCAGCTTCTCTGCAGCCAGTGGGTAATCATTGTGGACATCATGCAATTCAGAAGGGTATTCTAAATCAACTTGAAGAATGAACCCCTGTTCCCCGCTTGCATTCGTGAAAACATCGAATTTATCTATTTCTTCTTCAGTAAGCCAGCGAAAGCGTTGCGTAGGTAATAATTGCATCATTGCCCAACCGTAAAGGTTGTTGGCGTCCAGATATATAATCCAACTAACTGGCAAATCTATATCTAGTGAAGTCAAATAATTGTTTGCTTTCGCAGACCTGTGCACGATGGAACTGATGCCTCCTCTAATCCCTGCTTCGAGAAAAGTATACATGTCAACATCAGTAACAAGATCCAGTTTAACATGGGTTAGCTTCAGGCACGCATTCCGTACGTAGCGGAGTTTTTGCGGATCAGCCAAGCTGTATATACATTGCGCGGTCGAAACCATTTTAGCCATGTCTAGCACAGTGAAGAAAAACGTACACTGGCTCTGTGTTCTTAAAGATGGAAAGCCTTGTGTCCGCAAGGCAATTTTGCATTCGTGTGGCAGTGGACTAATAAAAGCTATATGCGAATGTGCCCTAAACATTATGCGTGGCAATCCTGAGCTAAACTTGCATTACAAGCCATGGTTTTTTTGCGTCAGGGGCTGCGTCATGACGCAAATTTTTTTCCTGTGACGCAAATGAAAATTGCCCTGACGCAAGCCTGACGCAGCTAGGTTTTCAACTAGAGGAAAAATTGTGCAAAAATTGCTTGAAAAATTGTGTTTCAAACGTGATATTTCTAAAAATTTTCTGCTGGGGGCTGCGCCCCCAGACCCCCGCCTATATATATGCCTTGTTACTTATTGCTGATTGCTTCGATAACTGACATACGTACTAATTTTATAAATTCATAGAATAAAGGCGCATGTGTAGCGGCATCAGCTTGCAAGTATTGCAGATGTAGCACTTAAAATAAGCAAATATATTATATTCAATATTGCAATAACTGGCCATACTTAATACCTCATCAATTGATCGCGAAAATGCTCTAAATTAATGGTCTTATTGCAAAAATTTTCAACTTCTGCGGGGCTCCGCCCCCAGACCCCAGTATACGTTTATTCTCTAAATGTTATTACGGCGCACGTAGAATTCGGTTTTAACCAGGGGGGGGCGCCCCCCCGTCGCGATTCGAAGGTAGGAAAAATTAAGGAGAGAAAGAGGAAAAAGGGCAAAAACCAAAAAATTTCGCGCCTTCGGCGCGAATTTTCAACTTTTTAACCGCATATTTATTGCATTTATGAAGAAAAAGCTTGAAATGCTTCTGATTTTTCGGAGATAATTACCATTTTTGCCTAAAAATGTCTAGAATTTTAAAAAATTGTCTCAGTTCTTCAATATGAAAAGAATTAAAGATCCGAAGACTTTTATTGCAAAAACAAAAAATTTCTTCAACTTCTGGGGGGCTCCGCCCCCCAGACCTCCCGCTGGGAGACTTGTACCGCCCCCCGTCACCAAATCCTGGATCCACCAGTGGTTTTAACAACGCAAAATTTGAGAAACACTGCGAGAGATGTGCTTAATCATGTGTATTTATAAGTTAAATACATACGTATATATACTGCTTAAAAATTAAAAAATATTGTTTAAAAGGTTTATAAATTGTTTAATATAATTTTAATTTTTGACGCACTGACCCCAATTCCTGACGCAATAAAATTTTTCCTGACGCAGCACTGACGCAAATCGTGAAACGAAAAAACCCTGTACAAGCGCAGACTGAAACCATTTAAGCGCGTTTGCCGTAAACTCATTAACAAAAGTGTTAGCTTGAAAGATAAAAGGAAATTGCTGTTGCAGCGGGGTGGCGCTCTAATACCTCTACTGCTAGCACCTGTGCTAAGCGGAGTTCTCTCATGGCTGCTCAAAAAATGATGCTAGTACCATTCGATAGTGCTCATCAGTCGTGGCTACGGAAAGATGACTTACAGACGGATTCAAACACGAAATTGCAGTTGGACCTTGATGCCCAAATGGAGCGCATCCTACGTTCTACAAGCACTCCTTTGTATACAAAACTTCAACTTTATAATGATGTATTGCAAAAGTTTTTACATTTGCATGCAAATTCGGCAAATCTGAAGATGCCCGAAGAGGGAAGCAAGCTAACGGCGCCTCATACAGAAAGTGAACCGGATGCATTTCCTATTCTACAGTCCATGCCGGTTAACGTTAGGCCAAAAGCTAAGCAGTTAATGGAACAGCTTAGCAAGGAGCCTGGCTTTCTGATTGATGACGGAAAAGTAGTCCTACATAATGAGGAATTCAGTGAAGCAACATTTGTGGACCAGATTTATCATTTCTTGCATAAGTCTGCTCATCGTAAACAACCAGCAGGTTTTGATGTCTTTATGCTAGCTATGGCTTTAACGTCTGTGCCAACATCTTACGCCGGAAATGTAAAAGTTCGAACAATTTTAGAGAGCCTAAGGCTACCCAGAGATGGCCAGTTTGGAAGCGGTAATACTGTGACTAAGCCCGCCAAATCCCGCAAATCCAATGCCGCCTGTGTATGGCATCGTCTGTAAGAAAATTAAAATTATGTTTCCATTTAACTAACGCTATTTTGACATGGTTTAAATAAACATATATATTACATTTATTAAACAAGAATGCATGTATATGGTTTGAAATTATTGCTTCTCAACATATTCCTTCATTAGTTCAGCAACGCCAATGAGGCCTTTACAACCAGCTTGTAGGGCTGGATCAAACACTCCAGTGATCAGTTTAGACACATTAATCGGGGCAACACCAGATTCCTGTGACAATTCTAATAACACAGAGCCAACACCTTCTGTCATATTGCTAAAATGTTCATAGCTTTGCAGCAAAAGAGCGGATTCATGACATAAAGACAGTAGGTCGGAAGCATTAGATTCGTAACGAGATTGCTCGCAATGTTCCGCTACCACCCTCATCACTGCAATTAGAAATAACTGCAAATGATGGAAAAACTTCTTTTCAGCTAACTCATTATCAATATTAGAAATAAGTTCATCCAATGAAACCTGAATGCCATAAAGATTTATTCCCTGCATCCTCTGGCAAAATGCAGACAGTGAGCCTGCCAGATCCGTACACGTCATACTTAGCTTTTCTAATGCGCCCAAGAAAACCTTTAGTGAATGGCTGTCCACTGCGTCAGGCAAAGCAGATGAGCACTCCTTTATAAATTCCTGCAGTTTTGAACAAATCCTAGAAAACAAATGATAGCAAAAGCATGGTACACTTATTAACGAGTTTTTGAAGCTGACAAAGGCTGAAGGTTCCTAATCCCTATTCAAGGCGCAACTTGTCAATTTCTAGGTAATATACAATTGTTTAATCAAAAACTTTGAAATAGTTTAATCAAAAACTTTGAAATACTTAAATTTTGATTTAAATTATTAAAACGTTGTGACAATTACCCGTTGGTATCTTTAAAGCCTTTTAATGCAATCGACTCTATTTCCAAGGGAATTGGAGATATTGGAGGACCTTCCAAAATTTCAATCAGAATGGAACTTGGTTTACACCTTTGGTCTGTCGAATTCGGATGCTCAGTACGTCGCTTTTTGTTGACAGTTAGAGCATCAGTTAAAGAATCATCAAGAGCACGTTTAGAAGTAGAGGCACCTTCGGAAGAATCTGAAAGGCTTAAATCTTGTTCTAACAGTGCTCTTACGGCAGATTCGCTTTCGGTAATTTCACTAAGATGGCTGGCTGAAGTGCATGGATCGGAAACATTCTCTGGAACAGTAGACTGCCTTTCTGTTTGCGAAAATTGGCTTAACTCTTTATATAGATGCCGGGCTCTATTTTGGTAAGCTAAATGCTGTAGTTTAACAGAAAAATAAATGAATAGATTGCGATGATAGCGCAAGTCATCCTTTGCGAAGAATTTCTGTCTAAACAGAGAATCCTCCAATACGTACATTTCCGTAAATAATTGTTCAATGTTTGCAACAACCTGCAGTTTGTCCTTTCTTTCCATTACATTAGAATTCCAAAACTGCGTGCAAAAGTCCAATACCTCCAAGAGATATAACTATAAGAATTTGCGACCAAGCGATAAGGCAAATAATCTGCGCAAATATCCAATAGCCTCTTCAAATGCAAGAGTTTGTTTCGTTCGTGCCATTTCTGCAATTTGAATAAACTAGTCAGCACATACAAAGTTTTAATTACATTAAATTTTGCTATTAGCTCTACCCTAAGCGGCATTAGAAAGCACTAAAACGGAAAGACACAAGTTTAAACGGCATTGAACTGCTAAGCAAAAACTATTTAATTTGAACGAATGGAATTTCAAAAGAGTTTAACATTCTTAAAATAGTATGCAAGAATTTCCTTCAAAGTGCTTTACTTGCTTACTAAGAATGTAGCTTGGCCATTGTGGGCACTCTCATTTTCAACGCATTAAATTGTTACATACTTTAGCTTACACAGAACACTGAAATCTGTAAACTGTTCAAGGCAAACCTTTAATCTTAAGAAGCGGAAACTTAAATTTAACAAATCAGGGTTAAATTAGAATGTAAGGTTTTCCTTCCAACTGCTTTGCTAGCTTACTTAATACTAAACACCAAACAATGCTAAAAGCAAAACTTAAAGCATCCATGTATACAGTCTCAGCCAAACTGCCAGTTTTAACCCACTATCCATTTTCAGAGAATGGAAAATCTACAGGAGAAGGCAACCCCATCTCCAATCCTATGAATACTTAACGCGCCCAAAGTCTGAAAAGAATATTAAAGATTTTAAATGTTACGATTTAATAGTCAAAGAAAGAAAGCCCGTCTTCAGCTCTGACTTTGTTAAACTAATTCGAACAAGTGAAGCAGTTCCTTTTATAGTTGCGAAGTCAAAACATTCCACGATTAGCTATTTAAGAAGAAAATTTCAATCATAAATCATTTGCTCTATTCGTAAACCACTAGCTGGCGGTTCTGCTAGACTTACAATGGCTGAACTAGCGTGGAATGCAAACAGCATCCGTTTTAGACATTACTGCTTCCAGCTGAAATAGAATATTCGAACAAAACTTAGTTTGATCGAAGCAGTGTACATATTAGGCGAATTCAAGCTACCAGTTTTAACCAAAGACATCCAAAGTAAAATATTTTAAGCCTGAGAAACAAAGTTTTAGTTGATCTGATTTTGCTAAAGTGATTGGATGGATTGAAAGAGCTCCTTTTATGAATACAAAACATTCTACAGCTAGTTATTTAAGGAGTAAATTTCAATCATGAAATCAGATGTTCAATTGATAATCTACCAGTTAGCGGTTATGCTAAACTTACAGTGTAGTTCACATAACAATGATATTGAAATCATGGTAGATTTAGATTTGAAATCCCGGTTGCAATCTACATGAGCTCTTAGTAATCAAGTTTAAACCGGCTTCCAGCTGGAACAGAAGATTCGAATTCTCAGCAAATTCAGCTAAAACTTTAATTGGTTATGGGAAGTTTTTAAAGAGAAGGCTTGAACATTTTCGTTTTGTCTTGGAAACGAGATTCACAGCCAGTTGAAATCGATGAGCCAACCAGTTTTCAAGAAATGGTTCAAACATGTAGCAAAGATCATGGTAGATTTAGATTTGAAATCTACATGAGCTCTTAGTAATCAAGTTTAAACCGGTTTCCAGCTGGAACAGAAGATTCGAATTCTCAGCAAATTCAGCTAAAACTTTAATTGGTTATGGGAAGTTTTTAAAGAGAAGGCTTGAACATTCTAGTTTTGTCTTGGAAACGAGATTCACAGCTAGTTAAAATCGATGAGCCAACCAGTTATCAAGAAATGGTTCAAACATGTAGCAAAGAGAACACTGGCTATTAAATTTCGAAAATTGAGATTATAGTACTTAAACACTAAAATAAATTTTCCGATCTGAGAACACTGAAAGGCTTGAACATTTTCGTTTTGTCTTGGAAACGAGATTCACAGCCAGTTGAAATCGATGAGCCAACCAGTTTTCAAGAAATGGTTCAAACATGTAGCAAAGAGAACACTGACTATTACTTTTAGAGAATTGAGATTATAGTGCTTAAACACTAAAATAAATTTTCTGATTTGAGAGCCATACAACAGTAATGTGTATCTAGGCAGAGCCTAACGTTACCACGATAATCAATGCTGCTTGCAGTATATATTTCAGAAACATTTATTGGAATTTATTAAGATAACGCTAAAAGGAATCAATCTGCAGAGTGAATGAATTCTTTATTCCTAGCTACTTATTTCCTAATGTTTACAGGCCTGGGCAAGCAGTTAGCAGCAATGGAAAATGCGGCAGACCCTTCTAGTGAGCAACTTTTAGATGTAAATTTAAAACAATTAAATCTAGTTAGTTTTGTTGCCAGTCATGAAACAGCCTTTTGTCTGTGAAAATGGGATGTTTAATAGTCAAAATGTGTTACCCAGTACTTAAACATTTGTTGTAGGCATGGATTCAAACAGAAACCAACAAGCAGGTACCAGTGGAACTGCAAATCCAGATGAACAAATGCCCGAAGAAAGTGGATACAGAGGCTCCTTTGGTATTCCAAGGAATGCAGAAATTCACCAAATTCGTGCAATCTTCAAGCCTTGTGATCTAAGTGAGCCGTGGGGTCAGATACTGTTGACTGGCTCCTATGGCTTTTACACTACGGAACAAAGCTGGCTGGAAAGCCTGGATGCAACATTGTACAGCGGTATCTGTCTGGAAATTGCCGCTGCTAATCGACAAGTGATCACCTTTCCAAAGCTCAAATTTGAAAAACATATGGAGAATGCTGTGCTTCATTCCAATTTTACTGCTACCAGTGGGTCGGTGGAACAGGAGTGGAACAGTGCTTACACAAGATCCTACTTCTATACAGCAGAAATGAAAAGTCGAAAATACGATTTTGCACCTAAACCGGTACTAGAAGTGGACTTTAAGCTTAAGTTCGTCCTAACCAACAGCCAAGTTCATATGCTGGAAACAGAGGTTACGCTTAAAGATTACAACATGCAGGAAACTATGGACAAATGCTATGAAATTACTTTTCCCGCACTTCAAATTTTAAGTGGCCAAGCAAATGCTGGAATCGGATTTCTTACGACTAATTAAATTAACGTGTGCCTTTAGATGAAATAAAAACTGAATGCAGTGAAAACAGGTGTTATGTTTCTTTAATAATAAACAAATGAAAACATGAAACAGTTTTAATTAGAAAACAAATAAGGAAACAAACTTTAGTCATCGTCAAGTTTAAACTTTTCTGCCAGAGAGCCAGCTTTCCGCACGGCACAATGCATAATGTTCTCGTGTTCTGGAATTCCACAGGCAGGCATTTCAAGATTAACCAGCGAGCCAAAGCTTTCCCCAATCTTATCCTCCAAATCCTTAATAGGACAACCAGTGAAACGGCGCAGGAATGCAACCTTCTGCGGACCCTTAGCATACATGACAGCACTGAGAGACAACGCTTTCAAATAGTTAGTCAACCAATCTTCAGAAACCTCCTCATGCTTGTCTGAAGAATGATTCCAGCTGAGAAAATGAAGGTTTTCCTTAACCCACGAATAATTATTCTTTTCAGATGAGCTCAGACCATGAAACTCTGCTGGACGAAGCTTCACCATAAATTGTCGGCTTTTACCTGAAGTGACATCAAAGGTGCAAAATTCTTTAATTTTGAAGCTGCCTTCTGATAAGACATATCCTTCAAAATCTATAATAACTTCATTCATTTTTCCAGAAACGATAGTCAGCTAACAATGAGTTCAATCTTTAAGAAAGGCCAAGATATTCAAAAGATGTAAGAGCAAAGAACCACTGTACACAAAGGACACTGCTACTGCAACTGATGATCAGAAGACAATGGTCAACTTTTATAAATTTCCATGCGCACACAAAGCTTGAGACAGAAATATGAAAAAGCAATCAGCAGTAAATCAATGCACCTGCTGACGTTATACAATGAATTTTAACAATCTGTAAAGAATCTAACACCCAGAAACGAAACTGCACAATATAAAGATTGTAAGTATACAAAATATGAAAGAACAATCTTCCTCAGGAGTAAACCACTGCATCCGCTGACGTCAGATATAGGATAATTAAGCCGTACATAACAGCAAGCCTGAACAAACAACGTAATGCTGACGTCAGATGTGCCAGAACCCCCTT
>JASAND010019455.1:0-29620 GCA_030248195.1 Trissonchulus latispiculum | reverse complement strand
TTTAATCCGCCAACCATTGGGTCTGGTTTAATCCATGTAATCGCACGAGGATTAAAAGTTAGTTGAGAATGTAGGTTGCGGATTAAACGGATGTCTTTTTTCAGTCTTAAAGAAACAGTTATTCATCATCTCCATCATCAATTGGTGTCGGATTAAAAATTCTTCGTTAATTTTTTAATCCTATGTTTGCAAAAAAAAAAAAATTCAATTGCAAATTTTAATCCTTGAATGAAATAGCATTAAACTTAATCGTTTTGCTTGTTTAACTAGCTGGACGTAATCTTTAAACTGTTTAATTCAAAATGTTAAATTTTTTGTTATTGATTTTTTTCCACTCCTCGTAAACTTCCATCAAGGGGTAAAAAATGTGTGCGCGCTCCCACGATGAAGTTAAGGGAAGATGGCGCCCGATCGTTCGGTCTTCAAGCTCGTGGCAACATCAAAAAAAAAAAAAAAAAAAAAAAAAATAACGGGTCGTGTATATAATCAGCGAAGCTCACATTCTTCCCGCTGGAGTGAACATAAGTGGGTGACTGACGTACAAATCAAACAGAGGGAAAATTAATTGGGGACTGTTTTTCTTGAATTTCTCTGAAAATCGGAAAGAAAAAAGGGATAAACTTTCCTGTGATGTAAGCTAAGTTTCAGAAATGCCCCAAATCTCTGCGGGACATTCCGGGGTGCACGTGGCACACCAGCCGCGCTCGTGCTCACTGGAATGCGAGCGCCGATTTAATGATGTTTCCAGGTGTGCCGGCAAATCGGCAAATTTTTCGCCGGGGATAGAATTTATTGGCAAACCGGCCTTTAATTTAAAAATAACAGTGCAAAATTGGTGCAATTCGCCGTCTTTAAATATTTGCAGTGTTGATTTTCAACAAACTAGAATTAACACATAGAAGAGGACGGCATGTATCTCGTTTTGAATTTGTTTCTGTTCAATCATATAACATCGTGCCAAGACAGAACTGTAGTTATGGGTCTTGTTAGTTGTTTATAAAATAAGAGCAGCAATTTTTAATTGGACTCTGAAAAACAGTTATAAACAACTAACAAGACCCATAACTTGCAATAATTCATGCTGGCTTTCCACCAACAAAACCTATCTAAAAACGCCAAACGTGCACGATGTCAGTAAACGGCACTATCTATATGGGTGAGACAAAAATTATTCCAAAGGCAGATTTCACATGCCGTCCTTCGGGGAAGGCTATGTGTTAATTCTATTAACATTTTCGACGAAAATCAACACTCTCTACAATCAAGAGTAATCAAGGATTTAGGCTTAGCAATTTACGCCATCATTTCAGTCTTCAAAGTATACATACCAATTTTACTTTCAATTATTTTAGAGTAAAAAGGCCAGTTTGGGCGTCTCGTTTCACAGTATCCCAGCGAAAAAGACGCCCTGACATAGCCACGTACACGCCACAGTCTTGTAAAGATTGAAGGGCTCCCAAGGCAAATCCGACATTAAAATCAGCATCAGAATCACGCATAGATTCAGGCCTGTAGGCTCCAGTGAGCACAACAATTTTATCGTACTTCCCAGAAGCCAAGATAGCAGCAGTATCAAGCATTGTATCAGTGCCATGTGTGATAAGAATACGGTCGCACGGAATGTCCGTGCAGTATTTACACAGAAGATTGCTAAAACAAAGGCATTTCTACAAATAATGAATAAATAAAATAACAAGTAAACTTAGCTATCACAGGATTACGGTTTTCAAGAAATTGAAAAACAGTCCCCAAGGAACTTTCCTCTGTTTAATTTATACGTCAGTCACCCATTTATGCTCAAATTCAGCCGGAAGATATAAACTAAGCTAGTATATACACGACCAGCTACAAAGTGGAAGTTGCAAATGCAGGGGTATGGCTCCACAGCTAAAAGAGTGAGCGATTGAACGACATATTGTGTTAATTTTATTTTAAATCATGTACATAGGGCCTATTTCTTTATGAAAGATTACAAGGAGTGGCTTAAAATTAATCCGAATACTAGAAACAGCATTTTGGATTAAACGGATTAAAATTACGTCCAGCTAGTTAAACTAGCAAAACGGATAAGTTTAATCCTATTTCATTCAAGGATTAAAATTTTAATTGAATCACTTTTCTTATTCACACGTCGGATTAAAAAATTAACGAGGTAATTTTAATCCGACATGATGATGATGATGATGAATAGCTGTTTCTTTAAAGACTAATTTTAATCCGTTTAATCCGCAACCTGTATTCTCAACTAGCTTTTAATCCTCGTGCGACTACATGGATTAAACAGACTAATGGTTGGCGGATTAAAATCTATAATCGCGGTTTCTTTAATGGCGGATTTAACAGACAAGAAAGAAAAATGCTCCTCCGGAGCATGGAAAATTAATATGGGTGGATAGGGTGAGGTTGCGAAATCAATAGAGGACTAGTTTTGAAAATGCTTAATATGGGGCTAGGTTCTGAAAGAAAGGAGGACTAGGTTGTGGGCGAACTAATATGGGCACAGCGTCGCCGAACAACCCATATTCGCGGGCTGTAAATTTTATACATTCATCTATATCAATTTCTTGACTTTAAATTATAGCTCCAGATTCTAAATTAGATGATATAATCTATATCCGCCTATTCGTACTTCCATGTATTATACAGTCAGACTTTTCCTTCGAGAAAGTCTAAGCTTACTGTTCATTTTATGCATTTATACAGACAGCATATATTTAAAGAATAATTTTATAGCAATTGTCCTTGACTGCTACCCTGCCGGATTGAACCAATAGTTTTACCGCCACATCCCTATGTTTCTGTCCGATACTTGTCATAGTCCAACTAAATTTAAGGTATATATATATAGCTAGCCTAAAACTGCCCAGGCAAACAACTCTACTATATCTTGCAGATTACCTATTCAACATTTTTCACTCTAATTTTGACCGTTCTATATGTGACAAACACTGAAGCGAAGCGTGCATGCCCGCGAATATGGGTTGTTCGGCGACGCTGTGCCCATATTAGTTCGCCCACAACCTAGTCCTCCTTTCTTTCAGAACCTAGCCCCATATTAAGCATTTTCAAAACTAGTCCTCTATTGATTTCGCAACCTCACCCTATCCACCCATATTAATTTTCCATGCTCCGGAGGAGCATTTTTCTTTCTTGTCCTCTTAGCACTTTAAAGATTCTCTGACAATATTCCACTGTAGTTGAACATTGGCCTTAAGATTAGCTCGTATGCCGTTTTCATTTGGGCTTTCATTTGATACCAAACTTGACCACCTTTGAAGACTTTTATTTTTGACCCGACCGGACCCACTGGGGGTGGGGCACCCACCCACAGGTCGGAGGGGCCACTTTTTGTGGGTGGCATAATGACAAAAGTTGATCGCCTCGCCAAGGGCTTTCATTTGATACCAAACATGACCACCTTTGAAGACTTTCATTTTTGACCCACACCCGACCCACAGTGGGTGGGGCACCCACCCACAGGTCGGTGGGGCCACTTTTTGTGGGCGGCATAATGACAAAAGTTGATCGCCTCGCCAAGGGCTGTCATTTGATACCAAACTTGACCACTTTTGAAGACTTTCATGTTTGACCCACACCCGACCCACAGTGGGTGGGGCACCCACCCACAGGTCGGTGGGGCCACTTTTTGTGGGTGGCATAATGACAAAACTTGATCGCCTCGCCAAGGGCTTTCATTTGATACCAAACTTGGCCACTTTTGAAGACTTTCCTTTTTGACCCACACCGGACCCACTGTGGGTGGGCGCTGTGGGTCAGGGGTCACATCCACCGACCTCAGCAGTATGCTCATCGTTCTCAGCGACCCCGATTTACTATATATGGATACCACCCCAAGGCCGAAAAACGCCATTTTTAGTGACTTTTATACCATTTCTAGTGAAAGTGGGACTTAGAAACTTTTCGCCAAAACAGGTGAAAAAATGCAAAGTTTGGGCCTATCTCCTGAAAGCTACAGAGCGAAATTAAAAAATCCCCCTCGTTACTTTGTGTGCATTGGCCGAAATATTCAAATAAAATAAACCAAACCGATCTAGCTGCTAGCCTGTGAAAAAAAAGTCCACCACAACCGAAGTGCCAAAATAGCGAAAGTCCGACTTTGGGGCCTTGGCACAGAGCCAAAATTGGCCAGGTGCCAAAATGACCAAAAAAAGGTAGCATGGGGGATACTGTCTACCAACATATAACAGTAGTATTGGACCAAAATGCCCACAACGTTCCAACACTTCGCTAGAAAATGCACTTCCGAAAAGCGTTATTCACCTAGAAAAAAAAGCAAACGCAAACTAACTGTTGCCAAGTGCAAAAATTTGAAGTTTCGAATTCGAACCAAAAGTATGGTGATACTTGTAGTACTACTCGAGTACTTTACGATGGTAACATTTTTACCCCTCCCGGACCTCTAATTAGCTGGCTCCAGGCCAACACGGTCTCCAGGGGGCCGCGCAGACGCCTTTACACCCATATTATGTAGGGGCGCTATCGCGCCCCTACATAATTAAACTTAACTCGTTTAATCTGCGGATTCAAAATGGGCAGATTATAAAAGGGTTAACTTCAATCCGTTTAATCCAACATCAAAGAAACAGCCGTTGAAATTTTAATCCGGCTGAGAAATGGAGCTGTATTCTGCGTTGCCTAAACTTACATATCGGCATTAGTAATTTCCTGGCTATCCTTTCGGCAGACAGAGACATGCTGCACGTTTAGGGACGTGCGAGCACGGTTCATAATTCGAGCACTTGCTGGAGAGCCAATTTCAAACGCAAATGCTTTCATTTTGGTAGGATAGTCTTTGTCAATAGTGCCTAAAATAGACAAATACATCAGAAAAATCTGTCCTTTCTGGTTGTTGAACTTCCACATCTGAGAGAAAATTTTATGCTACAACGGAGCAAAAAATAGCTAACGATAAACAGGGATAGCTATAAATTAAGTCCCCGCTCCCCACCTTACTGCTGTCTCTCTAATCCATACCTTAACCACTGCAAAACTGCTGCCTAGGACAGCCTCCAAATCAAAGTGGCCTTTCCCACGTACAGCGGATGTTGTATTAGGACATACATTCAATATATACTGGGTGGCAAAAGAGGAGATTACGATCCAAGAAACAAGAACTTTAGTTTCTTACACACGACGGAAAGAAATTCGTCAATATGGTAGGAGATAGATACATATATCTGGGATTAGAAGACGGAAGAAACTGTTACCTTTAAATCTTTAAAATAAAACTTAAAAAAATCTAATTATCTGGTTAAATAATCTTTAAAAATTCACTGCATAAAAAAGAGCTAGAGACTTATGGCTAAAAGCAATGTTGTAGAGCACTTAATAAGCTTTAAAGTGTTCGTAGTCACTAGATATAATTTTATGCATATAGTTCTAGAACCTCAAATGTTTGCTTCTCACTGTACATGCATGAAGCTGGGGTTTTTACAGAAAGTTTGAATGAAATCGTGCAATAATTGCACTTTCTGCAGCGATATCAGTACGACTTCTGGGTATGCTGAGACGACACCGAGATATTCTGTCACAGAAGGCTCTAGGCCACCTGTACAAGGCAGCCATTCGTCCAATTATGGAATATTGCCTGCCTCTGTGCACTAATGCTCCCCAATACGCCTTCAGCGCTCTTGAGTCCATCAACAGGAAATCTTCCAAAGTCTGTGGTACCAGTTTCGATAGTATTAAGCTGCGAAACCGTATTGGCGCGTTGGCTGTGTATCATGCTCTTGTTTTTCGGAGTGACATTCCATCTTTGAGTCGTCTATTACCGCCTGTTCACCCTGATGGAGGCCGTACGCGATCCACTGCAAACCCTGCATCTAGAAGACTGCCTCATTCTCGCACAAGTCATCACATTGACAGCTTTATACCATCGACTACACGCAGTTGGAACTCACTACCTGTGAATCTAGCAACAGAAGATCATCTCAGGAAATTTCGTGTTGCCGCCTTCCGCCATATAAAATCACTGGTTACTCGGTGACTGATCAAAAGAAGTATCAAAAGAAGTATATAATATGCACGTAAAGGGAGCACGGCCCTAAGAAGAAGAGTAAGCCAATAGAGGGCATCTCTTCTTGGCATTGCGTAGCGGTGCTCCGCCCACAATGCGCGAATGTTCTCCGTCGGGCTGTGGGTCGACAGACATTTACCTTCCCCACTTGGAACCGGGGGTAGCCAAAAGGGTTCCCGGTTTGGGAAGGGGAGTCGCCCAAGCAAGGTAAGATTGGCTGTTGATGACCGCCCCCCCCCCAAACGGGGGGAACGTCTAGCGACCCCAAAAATGGGGATCCTTTTTGGAAATAAGCAGCATCTATCGTAATCCCTTGCTAGACTGTTAGACTCCAAAAACGAAAGAGAGTTCTGCAATCCTCCTACAAACAGGGACCACTTTTTCCGCGAATCCCCCCTCCTCAAGGGGAGGGGATATGCACTGGTCAACCCCCTACTCCCCAAATGGGGAACATTCGGATATTGTGGTTGAAGCAAGGCGAGAGTCATACCAGCTATGACCCATGGGGAGAGACAAAGGTTAGCGCCCTGATATAGCCTCTTGGCTGAGTAGTCCGGCAAAACCAACAACAATAACACAAGCACCGCTATGCTAGCTGCGCAACGTTGGCATTGCCGCGATTACATAAGGATACACAATATTCTTTTGTTTTAGGTTTGTACAAGTTATCATACCTCCAGTCTGCATAATGACGACATCCGACGCGGAAGTGATATCTGGAGAAGAGTAGAGATCAGAAGAAGGTTGATCTGTTGACGGAGATCGAGTAGAACTGACGGTGAAATCATCCAGGAAGACCGATGAACTATTTTTATTAGAAGACGCCATTGTGGCTGTTGGAACAGCCCTCAGCGATGAACTGACAATGCCTGCCTGTGTTGACTCCGCCTCACCCACAGAACTTCCTAGCCAGGCCGACACGTCACACGACTCATTGATAGCCTAAAACAATAAATTACACTGTTCTATAAACGATAAAAGGGGCACTCTGCGAGGAAGGTCTAGTGTTTGAGGTCGGCCGAGATTTCACCGGCCGGCCGCCAGTCCCCGGCAGGCTACTCGCATGGAACAGTTTGCGGAGCAGCTATTATGACTGCTAAGATATTAATTTTCGGGTGTTATATTAGAAAAACGTAGTTGGGCGTGTACACTGATTGCACAAACCAGACAAAAACCAGATTTGGAGTTCATTTTAAGCTTAGTTGCTCTATATTGTAAATTTTTCCGGCCGTCAAGCCGGCCAACGATTTTCACTAGCCGGCCGGCCTCAAACACTAGGTAGGACATTGTGTATTAAGCAAAACAAAAATCCGGAATATTTCATTCTGACAGATTTTATCAAAGCCAGTATTACGCACCCAATCGATAAATAAGATTTCTATAGGAGAAAATTGACTTAAAGTACGGATTTGAGCCAAGCTATAAGCAAGCATGCGACAATGTCATTCTCCATTCAGCCATCAGCAGTGAAGTTGTGCATGCAAATCCCAACCTCACATTCCCAACCGCCCACCCCCACCCCTTATCATTCACTTATCATCATTTTGAAGACTGATTTTTGACCCCCCCCCCCTTGGCCCATTACTGACAGGAGCCATTGGGGGACATTCAACAAGACAAGTAGGTAGATCGAGCAGCAAAAAACGGAATGATCACTGATTTGTAAGGGACCTTTCGTGGGGAGCATTTAAACCCGCCCGCAATGCAAAATAATAGAAAGACCAAGTACTGATAAGTAGAACCCATAATTAAGTAAAGTGTGCCATTCAGCCATGCGTATTATCCCACAACGCAGTTAAACGTGAAGCCCTTCAAAGAGCAACTTTTGCCAATTTCGGCGGCTGCAGCTGCATCACATTCTGGGGTTTTTCTAGGCAAAAATAAGTGGGGGAAGAGTGGGGGAGACGGTCCCCGAGGTCTAAAAGTGGGGGGAAGAGTGGGGGAGACGGCCCCCGAGGTCTAAAAGTGGGGAGAAGAGTGGGGGAGACGGCCCCCGAGGTCTAAAAGTGGGGAGAAGAGTGGGGGAGACGGTCCCCGAGGTCTAAAAGTGGGGAGAAGAGTGGGGGAGACGGTCCCCGAGGTCTAAAAGTGGGGGAGACGGCCCCCGAGGTCTAAAAGTGGGGGAGACGGCCCCCGAGGTCTAAAAGTGGGGAGAAGAGTGGGGGAGACGGCCCCCGAGGTCTAAAAGTGGGGCGAAGAGTGGGGGAGACGGCCCCCGAGGTCTAAAAGTGGGGGGTCGTGTGGGGGAGACGGCCCCCGAGGTCTAAAAGTGGGGAGAAGAGTGGGGGAGACGGTCCCCGAGGTCTAAAAGTGGGGGGAAGAGTGGGGGAGACGGTCCCCGAGGTCTAAAAGTGGGGGGAACAGTGGGGGAGACGGCCCCCGAGGTCTAAAAGGGGGGGGGGTGGGAATAAACTGGGGTAAAAGTGCTAAAAATACAGTATAAATAGCCTGTTTTCCACATGTACTGCTATACCCAAGCTTAAAAGTGCTCAAAAATGAAGTTTTAAAATCAAGACGATTTTTGACCAAAAATTTCCGGCGACGCCGGAAAAGTTTTGAAAATGTTGACCAAAAATCCCAAAAATTTGGCATTTTCTGGGCACATTAGGGTGGGGCGAGTGAGGGGGGGTTGAGTGAGGGGGGAACCAAAAAGTGGGGGGCGCCCCAACATCCCCTCCCCAGTAAAAACCCCAGACATTTCCTTAGCCTCAATGAGAAATAAACTAAACGTGACAAAACTTATCACATACACTAAATTGGACATGTAATAATATGTGCAGCTTTTGCGCACAAGGTTTACACTGCCACTGCCGCTACGGTACTGATCTTTAAACACTTCATTTTTAGCGCAGTTCACCTTTTCAGCGAACTTCGCGAAAGGTAGCGATTTTTGTCAAGTTTAGCTAACTTTGTGAAAATTTTTCACGAAAACTGGATTTGTTGAATCTTAGTTAGCTTCCCATCAAGGCCGCACCCAGGGGGGGTTCAAGGGGTCTAGACCCTCCCCTTTTTTGCGATGACAAAATGGAAAATTTTTGCTATTTTTATGGCAAAAACAGCTATTTTTAAAAAATTTTCGCGCCTTCGGCGCGATAATTTGCTTTTTGCAAGAAATAAACGTCCAATGTACTGTTTTTGGGCAAAAATGCAAAAATTCTTCACGTTCTGGGGGGCACCGCCCCCAGACCCCCCTTGCGTTTTACCTTGTACCCCCACCGTTTCAAAATCCTGGGTGCGGGCCTGCTTCCCATGTATTTCGTGAAAATTTAATTTAATTAGAAAAAAAGAAAAGAAATTGAATTGAATTGAAGTGTTTATTCGAGTGAACTTAGCGAAAAATAAAGTTTTTAAAGAGCTGTACAGTACACTACTATAAGAAATGACTCCCCAGTTCACTGACCTTGTGCACAAGTTAAATAACGCCTTAAAAGGTCAACTTAACAAACAAAGCAAAACACGACGACGTTTAAAACAACAGAAAAATAGGGCGGCTCAAAAAAAATAAATAAACATTAGATATAGTAGTGCTCAGTAACATACAAACATAAAAACTTATAGAAAAATTAGGTTACGTACCAACTTTTTATTTTCCTTTTCCGGGATTTCTTTCTGGGGAGAAGTTAAGTTAACACAAAATAGAAGTCCTACCAAAATTAAAGAAATAAATACACTCTCGTGCTAATTCATGAACTTTCCAGTTATACACTGTGAAAACCATCAAAATGCCTATATTAGTAGTGCATGTGACCTCTGCCAGACTTGGTTCAAACACTTGCGGCTCATCAGTGGAGAAGTGTAGAACTAAGTTATTTAGGATGGTTTGGAAAAAATTCCTGTACAAAATAGCAGAAAGATAGTTTCGCCGCCAGTCGCCTCAGAAAGTGTCATTAGTGTGAATCACAAAAAATGTAATACAAGAAAATATGATAACACAAAACATTTTGTTAGATTACACGCTATTTTGTTAGGTGAATAAGAATGCAGGGGCGCACCCAAGGGGGGGGGGGGGCGGGGGGGCGGACGCCCCCTGTCAGGTTTCGAAGGTCAGAAAAATTAAGATGCAGATAGGAGGAAAAGCAGGAAAAACAAAAATTTTCGCGCCTTCGACGCGAATTATCCATTCTTTGTGTGTTTTGAGGGTAGCATGGGGTGGGGTGGGGTGGCTGACTTTCATTTGTGTAAACGTTTCTTTCTGCTTACGCTTGAGTTATAATAAATAGACATTAGCCGCTAATGTTTTCAAATCATGGTTTTTCTGCATTTGATTGTGCATATTAGTGATCAATTTCTTCTAAAATGTTTCTGATATTTCTGAATGAAAGGTTGTGGCTTGACGGTATGATAGAAATTCGCAGCGTACCAAAAAAATGACAGACAAATTAAAATTTTAACTGCAAAATAAAAATTTTTTCTTGAACTAAGTTTTGAATAGGATACTTATATACTTATATACTTCATACTTGGATATGAAAGAATATCAGGTGTCCACCACTAGGGCATATGCACGCTTTTTTTACAGAATGCAATTTAAAAATGCATATACACACAAATACTAAGTCAAATTTCGATTCCGCTTTCTACAAAATGGCTCTACAAATTTCCTAACTGGTACTACTTTTTAAAAAGAGCTCTAGCTTTTAGCTGGAGGCTCCCGCCCCCAGACCCCCGGTTTATTATAGTTACGTTGGTTTGCTTAGTTTGAATTTTATCAGCTTGAGTTATATGTATATATATATACGTACCTTACTTATCTGGTGAAACCATGCCGCCAGCCAGAAGACAACTAAGATAATTCGAAACAGCAAAGTGGCCAGAAAAAATGCTTTCATTGTCTAGAATGCAAAAATTTCTCAACTTCTGGGGGGCGCAGCCCCCCAGACCCCCTGCTTTCTCGTTTATATGAATGTTTAATTATAGTTAACTCCTCGATCAATGAAGCCAACTACTACATATTTGTTCTCAAAGTGAAACGTGTATAATATATACATGTGTAGAATTAAATAAATTTGAAAAGAAAAATTTCAACTTTGGTGCCGCCCCCCCTGTCAGAAAACTCTGGGTGCGCCACTGTAAGAATGTATATAAAAGTCTTTGATACAGTAAAAGAAAACACATATAAGTAGATTAAAAAGTCAGTTTTAGCATAAACCTCAGGGGGAAGTAAGTTATAATAGGACATATATATCGCTTTAAAATTAGTTTAGAAAGTTTTTGTAAAATAAAGACTGTTGAAAACCGCTAACAAAACGTAAAAACGGAAATTTCTGTCAATATTAGTCTTCAATTGGCTCTCTAATCTTAGACAATACAAACATAAAACATGAAATTATAACAGAAGTAATTTAACAAATTTTACTACAGTCTACTTGAAATGTTATTTCTTGCACTAAGACAGAAAAAATACATTGGCTACAAATTCTGAAGACAAGATAAAAAACCTATTCTCATTCAACAATACAACATATTTATTGAATTTCAATTTTGGAAGAATCAACTTGTTTTTATGTAATTGAAAGATAGTGCACACGACATCCACCATGTAAGACAAAAGTTAGCACCAGTCAGCACATGCACACATATATATAAATTTGTTGCGTGCAAAATCGCAGATAAAGGAAACGCAGCGATAACAGCAACTATTATGGCATTTTAAAAGCAATACTATGCAGACAGCTACGCACGCGACAAACCAACGATACAGAGTGGTCAAAACTGAAACGATTTTGCATCCCAAATCTACCTGTCCATGTGTTAAGCTGGACCTTTCAGGAACAGGGTAGCCAAGTTTTGCATGCAGGCGCCCCCAAATATCGTCTTCATTTGATCTACATTACAAAACTGCCTTTTTATATGCAAAAACAGATTAGTAAATACATAGATTATGCATGCATAAGGCAAGATCAAAGTGAAATTCCCGAAGTCGAAACCTACAATTTAGAATTCCTGGAGCAGAAGCACAAACCCCACATTAGTAAAGGCAAGCACCAAACATTAGAGCACAATAATTAAGCAACCGCGCATCCAGCACTTTGAGCCTAACCCACTTCGGTAGTTAGACGGCTATACGTTGAAAAAACCGCCAAATAAAAGCCTACCTAGTAGAATCACTTTTGCACTTTTGAAGAGGTACTTTTTCAATACTTGTAAAAATTGTCGATGTGCTGAACTTGAGCAAAGTCTTGAGTGGACAACTCATAAACCACCTGATAAAATGCATTTTAAAGTTTGCCTGCATACATGCTGGCACGTCAAAGACGCTAACATTTTTCAACGTCTTCAAACTTTGCATTAAAATTTGCCGTTTCCAGATTAGACCAACGGAAAGGACCCTCCGAAGGGGAGGTGGTCCGGCCCCAAGGCCGCACCCAGGGGGGGGGGTTCAAGGGGTCTAGACCCCCCCATTTTGGGATGACTAAATGGAAAATTTTTGCTATTTTTAAGGCAAAAACAGCTATTTTTAAAAAATTTTCGCGCCATCGGCGCGATAATTTTTAAATTAACGTTCAATTTACTGTTTTGGGGCAAAAATGCAAAAATTTTTCAAGTTCTGGGGGGCTCCGCCCCCCAGACCCCCCTTGCATTTTACCTTGGACCCCCCCCTTTTCAAAATCCTGGGTGCGGGCCTGTCCGGCCCATCTATAAAAAACCTTCTCTTCACTCAAAATTCATTTCCCATCATCGGAGGTAGCTCTTTTTGATATCAAACAATAGCCTGGAAAATTCAAATCCGCATATCCTTGCGACCAAAACCAACTGTTACCGTATACCATGGCCATAAGATGGGGAGGAATGGGGGGGTGCAGAGCCCCCCCCCCAGACCGACAAAAAACGGGTAGACCCCTTCGGCGTGAAGGGAAAAGGGTAGACCCTCTTGTCCAGGTGTAAAAAATGATAGACCCCCTCAGCGATTTTTGCCAAAAAATGAGCAATTTTTAACAAATTCTAGCGATTTTTAAGAACTTTCTCACAAGAAAAATTAAGAAAAAATTTGTTAAAAATCGACAAAAAATTTCATTTTTTACTAATTTTTGGGCAAAATGCTAAAAATTAGCAATTTTTGCAACTTTTGGGGTAGGCCCCTTACAAGTTTGGAATTTTTCAGGGGAAGACCCTTTGCCAGAGACGGGGTAGACCCCCACAAAATTTGACTCCGTGATAATGCATACCAGTGGCGCACATAGAAATTTTTTCGAGGGGGACGGACCTGAAAAAAGTTTGGGGGTCTGGGGAAAATCGCCCCCCTCCCAGAAGTTGAAAATTTTTGAAACTGTCAAAAAATTGCTATGGAAAGGTTTAAAAAGCCACGCGGAAGGCTGAATGTTTGAAAATACAAAAACACTTGGTTTAATAGGCGTAAAATAAGTGAAACCTGAGTAAATATCGCGCCGCAGGGCGAAAATTTTCTTAAGTCTGTGCAGCGCTCTGCGCGGACAATAAAGTTTTCCTTCACGTCTGGTTTCTGGGGGGGGGGTCATCCCTATTTCTACGTGCGCCCCTGCCGTGTACGTACAACAGTGTGTTTATATGCCAGAAACTTTCGCGTAGCCAGAAAAGTAAGAAATAGAGAGCAATTTTTAGCTTAGTTTTAGTTTAGTAAAGTATCTCCAAATTTTCTGCCATCCAGACTTTGACCCCTCTTCCAAAAAATCCGAGAACAAGCCAAGCTGGATAGCTCCTGATTGAACATAAAACAGTTCTGACCTACTGACACTATGGTGAAGTGGGGAATGACTACACTCACAGTTAACTCTCATTAAAATACTCTGAATACCTTTCACCCGTGCTCGTTGACGCACGGACAGAACTGCGTGTAGATCGTCTAATGTTGGTCTCGGCAGAACCAGACGACAGCAATTCCCTGACTCCATCGCCCCCAGGAGTATCAACTCTGGTCGATGCAGCCACGGAAAAGACAGAGCTGATCACTGGATTGCTCACACTGGATGGCTGATCAGTTTCTGCAGAGGACGGCTCACCTATAGATCTGCCACTAGTAGAAAGCACTCGATCCCCGGGAACGGTAAGAATGCTCTGAGATTTATGCATTGCATCGGCAATACCGTAGCTTGTCTTACGGATAACTTGATGCGACGACGATGATGAAGTGCTTGGCTTGCCGTCTGACAGCCTGTAAAAACGATTAATGTTAGACAACTTAAAAATCACGTAACATCTAGTGTGAGCAACCTTTTAACGTGTTAACAGAGTTTTTAGACATTGTTTGATGTGTGTAGTCATACACGAATTTTTAGAAGCCTGTTTATAATAAAACGCTCTTTATATACGTACATTACAGAATACAAATAGCCAAGACGGCGCAGACCAACTTATCTTACGAAAGCTGGCTTTTTCCTACGGGGGATAGCTTTTTCCTAGGCAAAAATTTCTGGGGGGTGGGGAGTCTGGAGGGGGCTCGGATTTCTGGGGGGGGGAGAAAAATTTTTCGAAAAATGCCTAAAAATAACTGTTTTTTGCTGCTGAGCTAAAAAATTGACTATTTTTAACTTACACTAGGGGGAAAATGCCCTCGACGGGCAACCAACTTGGTAGAATAGGGAAAGACTTGAATGTTAAATACACGGTGCATGGTACAACTGAGATTCTGCTGAAGCGGAAAAATGCCGTTTCTCAGCGACTAAAATGACAGAAACCAGCTTTGTGCGCCGAATAGGGAATCTACTCGGCGACTAAAATGAAAGAAACCAGCTTCGTCGCCGAATAGGGAATTCCCTCCTTCCGCCCTATTCGCGCGAACTTATCGTCTTTCGGGAGGAAATATATAGGTAATTATTCTGTTAGGAACTGCAAACGTAAGCATTGCGCTCAATATGACATTTCCCGTACCGGTTGCGTGGTGGCTAGGGGTGGCGCTAGATTAATTTCTTTTTGAGCTACCTGATCCGTAAATATTTTATGCATACAACCGCTAGCAGGACCAACAGAAAGCAACAATAAGTATATTCAGTTTAAACAATTTGTGGTCGACAGTCCTTGTGCTAAAACATATACAATCAATCGCATTTCATTTTATATAATGTTTGATTGTATCAATTCTCGGCAAGATCAGCACAGAGCACACATATATATATATATATATATATATATATATATATATATATATATATATATATATATGCTCTCAATGTTTCTGATAGCACATCGAAGACAGCGTATTTATGTCTGTGAAAACCTCGACTTACGTAAGTGCTTGATAAAACTGTTGTTTTGCAATCTGAAATAATTCTGCCATTCTGAAGCTCTCTCATTATTCAGCAAAGCAACACATAAGCTTCAAAGTTCGCGCGAATAGGGCGGAAGGAGGGAATTCCCTATTCGGCGACGAAGCTGGTTTCTTTCATTTTAGTCGCCGAGTAGATTCCCTATTCGGCGCACAAAGCTGGTTTCTGTCATTTTAGTCGCTGAAAAACGGCATTTTTCCGCTTCAGCAGAATCTCAGTTGTACCATGCACCGTGTATTTAACATTCAAGTCTTTCCCTATTCTACCAAGTTGGTTGCCCGTCGAGGGCATTTTCCCCCCTAGTTTCGCTTATTTTTCCGCTGCAGAGAAAATCATGTCAGAGAAGTTGTATATATACACAATGTAAGCAAAGCTAGCTACCGCAAACAGGATGAAAACGTTCTAGTTCAACTGAATGTATTTGCTGAAACGGAAAAATGCCTGTTAATAGCCTTTTCAGAACTTTATACACGGTGCGTCATCTTAGGCTGGAAGGCCACTGTTCATGGCCTCTACCGAACATTATACACGGAGCGTTATCTTAGGCTGGAAGGCCACTGTTCATGGCCTTTTCAGAACTTTTTACACGGTGCGTCATCTTAGGCTGGAAGGCCACTGTTCATGGCCTCTACCGAACATTATACACGGAGCGTTATCTTAGGCTGGAAGGCCACTGTTCATGGCCTTTTCAGAACTTTTTACACGGTGCGTTATCTTAGGCTGGAAGGCCACTGTTCATGGCCTTATCAGAACTTTTTACACGGTGCGTTATCTTAGGCAGGAAGGCTATTTTAAAAGCCAACCAGCACCGTAACCTTGGATATGCAGTTATACATACATGACAAAAGTTGCTCTGCTCATTTCGGGCTTTCATTTAAATCCAAATTTGACAACTTTGGAAATTTTGATTTTTGACCAATTAGGACCCCTTGCCAGGGCGCCACAGGTCGCTAGAGACCAGTTTGGAGGGGTCCTCCAATGAGATAAAATGTTCGCCTCACCAAGGGCTTTCATTTGATACCAAACTTGGATACCTTTCAAAAAATTGATTTTGGACCGGTCCGGACCCTGGCCAGGGCGCCACAGGCCGCTGGGACCAGTTTGGAGGGGTCCTCCAATGAGATAAAATGTTCGCCTCACCAAGGGCTTTCATTTGATACCAAACTTGAAAACTTTTCAAAAAATCGATTTTGGACCGGTCCGGACCCTGGTCAGGGCGCCACAGGCCGCTGGGTCCACTTTGGAGGGGTCCTCCAATGAGATAAAATGTTCGCCTCACCAAGAGCTTTCATTTGATACCAAACTTGAAAACCTTTCAAAAAATTGATTTTGGACCGGTCCGGACCCTGGCCAGGGCGCCACAGGCCGCTGGGACCAGTTTGGAGGGGTCCTCCAATGAGATAAAATGTTCGCCTCACCAAGGGCTTTCATTTGATACCAAACTTGAAAACTTTTCAAAAAATCGATTTTGGACCGGTCCGGACCCTGGTCAGGGCGCCACAGGCCGCTGGGTCCACTTTGGAGGGGTCCTCCAATGAGATAAAATGTTCGCCTCACCAAGGGCTTTCATTTGATACCAAACTTGAAAACTTTTCAAAAAATCGATTTTGGACCGGTCCGGACCCTGGTCAGGGCGCCACAGGCCGCTGGGTCCACTTTGCAGGGGTCCTCCAATGACAAAAAATGTTCGCCTCACCAAGGGCTTTCATTTGATACCAAACTTAGCCAGCCACTTTTGGAAAATTCGATTTTTGGACATTTTGGACCGGTCCGGAGCCTGGTCAAGGCGCCACAGGCCGCTGGGTCCACTTTGGAGGGGTACTCCAATGACAAAAATGTTCGCCTCACCAAGGGCTTTCATTTGATACCAAACTTGGCCACTTTTAGAAAAATCGAGTTTTGACCATTTTGGACCGGTCCGGACCCTGGTCAGGGCGCCACAGGCCGCTGGGTCCACTTTGGAGGGGTCCTCTAATGACAAAAAATGTTCGTCTCGCCACGGGCTTTCATTTGATGCCAAACTTGGCCACTTTTGGAAAAATCGATTTTTGGCCGTTTTGGACCGGTTCGGACCCTGGTCAGGGCGCTACAGGCCGCTGGATCCACTTTGGAGGGGTCCTCCAATGACAAAAAATGTTCGCCTCACCAAGGGCTTTCATTTGATACCAGACTTGGCCACTTTTGGAAAAATCGATTTTTGGCCATTTTGGACCGGTCCGGACCCTGGTCAGGGCGCCGCAGGCCGCTGGGTCCACTTTGGAGGGGTCCTCCAATGACAAAAAATATTCGCCTCACCAAGGGCTTTCATTTGATACCAAACTTGGTCACTTTTGGAAAAATCGATTTTTGGCCATTTTGGACCCGGTCCCCGGTCCGAACCCCTGGCCAGGGCGCCACATGGGTCCGGGCGAAACCTACTATAGCCTATGCTGTAGTGCTCCCGCACCCCACCCCAAACCCCAAATAAGAGAGACCTGCTCACTGTAGATATTTCTGTAGAAGAGGTTAAAGTTGGAGTTGCGACACGGTAGGGCCCACCACCATCAGGGTGCCCCCCAGCCACATGGATAGGTCCTAGAGCGAAACTAATGGGCCATTTAGATTCACCATATAGGGGTTCCTATTCGAATACGAAACCTCAGCCCAGCAGCTCTTATGTATAGGGCTGCCTACTCCGTAGGCCCAGACCCCCGCTTTTACACACTAACTTTTGACCCCTGGCCAGGGCGCCACAAACCACCGAGCAGCACCATCTCACTTCCCGGAGCCCTTCACCCTTGGGCCATGCCACATGAGCCATATGAGAGCCCGGCTTCGCTCGCTCCGTTCTATTTCGTGGCTAGAATATTTTCGGACTTAGTTTTTTTTGGGGGTCACCTGGGGGGTCCCCACCGGGGGGGTGGGGCCATCTGGGGGGGTCTGGGAACCGCGGAAAGTAATTTCCCCGGAATTGCGGAACTTTGTGTACAAAAAAAACCTAAAATAGTACGGCTCTGAAGGGTCTTCCGACCTGCACCCCTGGGGGGAAAAATAAAAAATGGAGAGAAACGCGACCTGCGCGGCGGGCCAATTTTCATATCTCAAGATCTACCCGGCCGATCCTTCTGAAATTTTCACAGCATGTACCCCTGCCCACAGGCTCTTCACACACCAAGTTTGAGCCCGATCGGTCCACTCCTCCGCTGGCCACAGGCCAAACAATGTCCAGATTATACACATTGCGTCAAATTTTCCCTATTCTAGGGGGAGCGCTAACGCGCTCCCCCTAATTTAAGCTTAAAATAGCTAAAAATGCTTAAAATGGGTAAAAATCAGGCGAAGCTGGAAAAATTTTTCAAAATTTACCCTCAAAACCCTATTTTTCCGGGAACTTTGGAGTTCTGGGGGGGAGGCCCAAGTCTGGGGGAGACCCAAGTCTGGGGGGGGGGGGGCGAATTTCTGGGGGGCCTCCACCCCCCCCCGGGTAGGAAAAAGCCAGGGGGGTGGGGAGCCCTCCCAGAAATCGGGTCCCCCCGGCTTGGGTCGCCCCCCCCCATGGATTCGGGCCTTCCCGCCCCAGAACTCTAAAGTGCCAGGAAAACAGGGTTTTGAGGGTACGTTTTGGAAAATTTGAAAAAAATGAAAAAATCCGGCTTTGCCGGATTTTTAGGCATTTTAAGCTATTTTAAGCTTAAATTAAGCTTAAGGTAAAAACTATTATAGTTAATTTTTTAGCTGAGCAGCAACAAATAGCTATTTTTAAGCATTTTTGAAAAATTCCCCCGCCCCCAGACTCCCCCCAAAAACTTTTGCAGGAAATTGCTAGCTAAAGTGGAGTAATTTGGAAGGGCTGGGGCAGAGCTCTCCAGTTGTTGAAATAGCTATAATAGCAAAACAAGTACCAGAAAAATTCAAATATTTTAATATATCTCTGAATGTACAGCCCCCAGCAAAACCAACCTACAAGTTTTCGAAAAATTCAAGCTTCAATATCCATTTTTCCAAGCGATTTTAGCAGAGATTTTGGATTATTCTTGTGCATTTTGGTGTCTAAACTGGTTAAAGTCCTGGTTCGGGTTCGTGTAGTTTTGGGCTTTAAAAGATCGTATTTACAATATAAATCGGACGTTGAAGTGTTGAACTGCCCCGTTTTGCCGTTGGCAAGATTTCTCTGGTGCACATCTCCTATGTTTAGCACATGACGACCTCTATTCTGTGCTGAAATTCCTCTTCAACCATAAGAGATCCGACTTAAATTTTATAAACCCGTTAAAATAAACCACGTATAGTAGACTACAACGTATGTGAAAATGAACAAAATCGGAGATGGTCGAAAAATCAGCCAAAAATGGACCCCCCTAAGTATGTACATAAGTATTAAGTATATATATCTACGACTCTGTTCAACAAATGCATGCACTTAGGAGAACACTAGAGCGCGTGTGGTTACTATGTGTACGCATGTATATACTTCTTCAGATATTTTAGGAAATTAGTTTATGCAAAAAGAAATTCATTGCATAAGCTTTCACTAAGTATTCTATCTCGGATAAGACTGAGAGGTGTCTACGAATATAGAAATAGGCACCTAAGGCGCGAAAAGTTTTTGAAATTTTCTGCAAAAAGTAACGTAAACACATGTTATTTATTATCAGAAATTACTGAAAATTTCTATTCAAGGATAAAAATTCTTGCGGAACTCTACGCAGAGCTCCGAAAAAAGTTGCGCAATTTCCACATAGACCACAGGCGCTCCTCCTGGTATCAAATTTTACGCTGAAAAATTCACTCAGAAAACCAAATTTTCAATTTTTTCAAAATTTTCAGGCTTCGAAGGAGATTTCTACACATTTTTTGCCTTTTGACCACTAAATCTGCTTGTTTTTCTGGCTTTTTCTGGGGGACCGACCCAAATTTGGAAGGAGGGGGCGAATGATTCTGGGGAGACCACTCTGCCCAACATGTAGAAAAAATGATTGTGATCAAAATTTTCGCCCCCACCAGCGTTTTTTTTTTCAAAATCGGATTTCATCAAATTTTCGTCATTTTTATTTTCTGAGCGTCATTTTTATTTGTCCAACGTCAAAAATAAAGTTTTGCAGAAATGCAGTTTTGTTTTGATTTTAAGCTATATTCGTAATTTTGGTTGAATTTTTACCTTGTTGGCGTGTGTTGCTTCATATTTCGCATTGTCCCGCGAATATATATATATATATATATATATATATATATATATCTAACTTACGTACTCATATAATACAAATATCTGGTGTCTATGTATGTATCATGTCTTTGAGCATTAACAATGACGAGAACAACCCGATACAATGTGGGGGGTCTGGGGGCGGAGCCCCCAGAAGGAGAAGTTGAAGAATTTTTTGCTTTTTAGATGAAATCGTCCTTTAAATATTTAATTGTTTTCATTTTGCAGAAACAAGAAAATTTTTAAAAGTTTACCCTTTTTGAAGGGAAAAATAAGAATTTTTTGCGAAACTCGCACGACATTTTAAGCTTTTTCTATCCCAAAATCTGGTGAAAAACCTTGGAAATATACGTATATAAACGCTCACGAAATTTTGTTGACATGCCTTTTTTCTGTTTTTCCTGTTTGCTTTTGCTTACCTTCAAATCGCAACGACAAGGCTGCCCTCCAGATCCATCCCTAGTAGTTATAACATTTATGCAATAAACGTTCTTAAACATCCTATCCTACATACGTACGTATATATAAGCTCTCATTCTATTCTAGCTGAGCTAATCCGAAGAGAAAGTTTTAAAAAAAAATATTCAGCGAAACTGGTATGAGAAACTTGCATCAAAAAATGCAATTGAAGTATGTAGCATAAAGACTCGTAGCCTGTGGCTTCGTATATATATATAATAGATATACTGATTGACTGTTCAAACATCGTCGAAGCTTTACATCACTAAGACAATATATATAGAGCGGGGGTTTGGGGGCGGAAGCCCCCAAAATTTGAGAATTTTTTGAAAAATCACTGTTAAAACGGAATAGAAACTTTGCATTCTTGTTAAATTTGAGTGCTACTTCCACATTTTGGCTTGGTCATTCTGTCGTCATTTTTATTTTGGCGTCGTCAAAACTATTGTTCATTTCTGCAAACGACGCTATTTTTGACCAAAAAAAAACCTAGGCCCCCACCCAAACTCCGTGCCCTTCGGACTTTTGGGCCTCCCCAACAAAAATCCCTGAGACAAGCCCAGTCTAGTGAAAAGGAAAGCCCAAAAACGGAGATGAACCTACAGTGAAATAAAATGATGAAAACACAGAAAAAATAGCCAACATAAGCTAAAAATGCTCGAACATTCGGCTTGAGCACCAAAATCTATTTTATACCAAAAACTTATAAATTTCTCTATATATAAATTTCTATATAAAGCGAAAACACAATAGAAACCGTCAAAACTCACGAAGCTGAATACAATCCATCCGATAAGCAAGAAAAAAGGTCAACTGATTCAAAGTTTGCCTCCCCCCAAAAATATTACCATCGATTAGAAAAGTGAAGATTTATATTGAATTGCACGAAAGGTGCATAAACAAAGACACAAACCAAGGTTTCCTAACAAAAGAATAAGCACACTGAATGAAACTCTAAGACAAAACATATTGTTTTGTGAACTAGGTGGTTCAGGCCTACAAACAAGGGGGTTGTTGTTTTTCCTTAGAAAAATATTCCAATGAGAATGCGAATGAGAATACCCATCATAAAGTATTATGACTTACGTTTCCGAAAACGGTGTCTTCCTTGACAGTCTACAACCACGGTAGTTCGAACCTCTGAATATTTCACCTCGAGATATTCGGCGATTAACGTGCTCCCGCAAAGAGCTTTCTGGAACACCACAAACAGCAGCAGCCCTAAAACATGACTGAGAGTTAGTAGGCAGTTGTTGATAAGGAAGCAGTATTCAGTTCTCGGCCCAAAACAAGTGGGTTTCCCCCTATGACTACAATGTATCGTTAACTAATTACGTACCTTAACTACGTAATTAACAACAATTACCTGGACCTTTTATATCCATGGTCAACCACAAGACGTATCGCTCGTTCCATCTGTTCCTTGGTCCACAGCTTGTAGCGCCTTCCTTTACGACTGTAGGATGGCACAGCCGATTTGTGAACGTCAGAATCTGGACCTAATGGACTATTGTGTTCCATGGAAGATGAGTCTATTTCGCCACTACCGTTGTTGTGATGAGAAGTAGAAATAAAGGAACCTGACGCAACCTCCTCGCAAGGACTAACAATACTACCTGTAAACAAAGAAACGTCAAGGTCCTGACTTGTTCGCAGAGGTGAATAACTCTTCAGTCAACAACGTGAACACTCAATATGTATACTTAACTTTCCACACGTGATCTCTCTACAAACAGTTCATGCCACTACTACGCTGTTAGGACGACGTTACATTACGTTGCAACTAATCCAATGAAATTCTGAAATTACTTGAGTACGGGGTGACGCGTCACCACTACGGCAAGGTTGGGAATCTCGGTACCTGTCTCGCCCCATAACCTATTACTTGGCTAGTTTCAGTCTCAGACCAAAAATTGTAAAGTGTCGCATGTTATATAATTTAAACTTTTAAACGTGCAGAACCAAGACTCCTATGACAATTTCGATGACGACAATCCCTGGACGACAAACATTAAGCTTCCACTGCTTCAATCCAAGTTGAGGTATATAATATAATATAATAATGTGTGTGTACATACTATATATACAAACGTGAAAATTCGAATTGGAATCTCCAATTATATTACAAATTTCAATATTTCGTTGTATTGTATGCCTCCAAAATATTTAGTCTCGGTTTTTAGTCTCGTCATTTTACTCTTTAGCCCTCTGATTGATAGAGTGCGAGACGGATCAAGCTTCGGCATATGAGCGATGACAGAGTTGGAGACTTCCAACCAGTAGCGGCACCAAGAGTTTTTGGACGGGGGACCCAACCCTAAGATTCTGGCGACTTTTTTTGGGAAGTCAATGTTTTCGGCAAATTTCGGCGATTTTTAAAGTAATTTTTCGAAAAATTTCCAAATTTTGAACACAGTTATTTCTATTTTCAGCAAAAATTATTAATTTTCATAAAATTTCACCTAATTTCCTACAAATATGGAGAAATTCGAGAAAATTTTTAATGAAACATTGGGGCCCGACACCACAGAGAGGAACCCAAATTGCAAAGGAGGGGCCACTGGCCCCTCCCCTGGCGATGGACTGCTTCCACTGCTTCCAACCACAGACTTGGTGTATATATATATATGTATACACGTAATTATAATACTGATAAGGAAGAGGAAGTCGTTTGCTCTGCTGTAGGTAGTTTGCCTGATATATACGTGTAACTGAATGTAGACAAAATTCTCAGGATATCCAATGTTCTCGAAGCATATGTCACTTTGCATAAACGTACGGTGACCGAAAGCTGGTGCCGTTTGATTTTCAGGATGGAAGGGAGATTAAAATTTTTAGAATGATAATGAATGTCAAACTGAAAATGGTACTGGTAAAATGCTAAAATAAGACAACGTGCAAAAACTGTAACCTGAGTCAACAGCCACTTGTAACGGTCAAACAGATACTTAAGCGAATTTTTTACGTTTTTTAAATTTCTGACATTTTTAAAAAAATTGCAACATAACTTGCGTTGGCCCTATGGTACTGGTCTCGGACTTGGTACCCTGGTCTCGGTAAAATCTTGGTTTCGTCCAACGCAGCACTAAGGGAGAAATAGAGAAAGCCAGGTATTATAAAAATGATACCAAAAATTAAAAGCGCAAGAAAGATGGCAAAAATGTATATACTTACGTCGATAATACTGCTTCAGAGACGATGACATCTGTAATGCCGACACTCGCTTGTCAGAAGCAGATGCTACATACGAACTTGATCTGCAAGCTAAGTTGACATCAAAATGTTCACCAAATTCCTACAAAAAATCTAATTTGATGAATACTAGGCATATACAAGATAATAAACATATATAATACAAGAATAAAAATGCTCCGATGGAGCATGAAAAATGCAATATGGGTGACACTGGGTTTTAAGCAGACAGAGGACCTGGGTTTTTTTTTGCGCCACAAACTGCGAAATTACGCAATTTTTTTCTGAAATACGCAAAAAATTTTGGGCCTTTGCGCCACAGTACGCAAAAATTTTTGAGCCAAAATATGCTTAAAAAATGCTATTTGGAGTCAAAAATTTTAAAATTCTCCTAATTTTTGCTGGGGGCTGTCGCCCCCAGACCCCCGCCTTGTGTGTACATTTGCTTATTTGAGTTTACTCCAAAACTTTATGGTTGTTTGTTGTTGATTGATGTTGATGCTAAAGCGTTGTATTGTATCAGCTATGTTTTGTTTTCCACTATATAATTAAAAAGTGCCTTTGCAAAATCGTTTGGGGCATCAAAGCATTTTTTACAACACATCAAGTACAGGAACCGTACGTTGATTAAAAATGAAAATTGTAGATGTATATATACGTATAATCTGTCAGCTCTACGAAACTTACCCCTCGCACGTGGCCGCACAATTTTCTTAGAACACGAAAATGGACGGTTTTTGAATCAACTATTTACTAATTTCTTGAAAAGTTTTGAACTACAAAAGAAATTTTTGAAAAATTTTTGCGCCTTCGGCGCATCTATAATTGTTCTATTTCGTACCCAGCTTTACCATTAGCGTTCTTTCTTTAGCGTATTCGTCTCTGATCTTTCTTTAATGTCGTTAAAACGACATAATGTTAAATAATCAAAATACGTTGTATTAATTTTATGTCGAAAACAAGATAGTGAAATCGCGAAAAAAATTTTCAGAAGACAAACTTCTTGCGAAAACACACTCACAGTTGCGAAGTCCAATTTTCAACAAATTCCTGCTGATAAATGTTTCATATATATATTCTATTCACCCACTTTCGCGCTAAGAATTGCGTAAAATTTTCGAAGGCTCCTCCCTGGCGTGGCGAAACGATAAATTAAGCATTTAAAATGCTTTAAAACGTTAAATAAAGTATAAAATAACACAAAAATCGGTTTTTTGAGCGAAAACAGGCGTGGCGCAATTTTTTTCCAAATTACGCAAAAAATTTTGGGGCACTGCGCCACGGACCGCAAAAAGTTCGGACGAAAAAAAAAACACAGCAGAGGACTAGGTTTTAAAACGTTAATATGGGAGGGGCAGGTTGTAAATGCCAGGAGGACTAGGTTAAAAGCGCACTAATATGGACCAGCTTCGCTGAACAACCCATATTCGCGGAAATTGTCCAGACAAAAATGCTGGCGGCAATCGTTCAATAACAGTTTAACAATTTGTCGGCACGATTTTGCAGCTATTACTATATACGTATATATATATATATAATATATATACGTGTATATATAATATATGTACGTTATATATATATATATATATCATAGGGGTCGCGGTAGCGACCCCTATAATATGAGTGAAAATGGTCGAATGACCGTGTAAAACAAGGCTGCACAGAAGCTGCGCAGGTTCCTGCGCAGATCCTGCGCAGATTATGTGCGCAAAAAATTGTACGTGTCCAGTTCAGTATATTTGCCAAGTTTCATCCCCGTACCACTTTCCGTTAAAAAGTTGTCCCAAAAATCGCTTACGAAAATTGTGTTTTTTCTTTTTTTCTGGTTTCTCGCTTTTGATGTCTCATAAGGGGGTTTTGTAGCTTGAATAACTACAGATAGAAAAATTTTTGCCTATGAAACCCATATATATTCTTGTAGTACAAATCAAAAATAAGAAAATAAGCTAGTTCTTATGCCTCCCAGAGCCGGAAAAAAATTTTTGGCTGGGGGCCAAAGTCGGCCAAAACGCTAAAATGGCCAAAAAGTATGCTTCAAAGGCGCCTTAATAAGTCAGATTGGGCTATATATGGGGTAATACTGACTATATGGTTAAACAAACAAACAAACAAACAAACAAACTGGTTTATTCAGCAAACAAAGCAAGCACAAGTACAGTCGTACAAAAAATAAAACGCTTTACTGAACAGGATATTCACAGAGTTGCACAAACAACTGCTTACGTGATTCCATAATACCCAGAAGATAACAAAAGTACAATATACGTATCTATATAATTAAAGCATATCAAGCGATCTTACAGAATGCGCTCCGGTTGAGTCCTTCCAACTTACGTTTAAAGGAGGCTAGTGTTTCAGTAGTCACGCACTCATTGGGGAGAGAATTCCAAACTTTTACAACCCCATTACTGAAAAAGTTCTTTTTTCGTTTCTGCGTGAAAACGCTGGTTGTAGCATTAGAGTATGACCTCTCATACCGGTATCATCCCTATACATTAAATAGTCAGAAAAATCAACCTTATCAATCCCTTTAATAATACGAAAACATTGACATAAATCTGCTTTCACACGACGTAACTCGAGCGATTCTAAACCCAAAATTTCAAGACGTTGGGAGTAAGATTTAGTACTCAAGCCAGGGACTCTCTTCGTAAAGCGCCTCTGGACATTTTCCAAAATATTAATGTCCTTAAGCAGAAAAGGAGACCAAACAACAGAATTATATTCGAGCACAGGCCTAACATAGGTAATAAACATAGCCTTAAGAAAATCCCGGTCCCGGGTCTTAAAAGCTTTAAAAATGAGGTTCGCACGGGTAGAGGCTTTAACACTAACAGATGCACACTGCTCCGAAAAACTAAGCTTGTTATCCATCAGCACTCCAAGATCTTTAAATGTTTCAACTGCTGGTCGAGTTACATTTTCGACGGTATAAACGTGATGGGGATTATTAAAACCAAAATGCATACGTAAGAACACATTTCTCAAGGGCTATTTTTAATTGGTTTATCATTGGCCCAGTTAAAGACGTTTTCGATATCACGTAGCAAGCTTCCGTTATCTGAGTCAAATTTGCATGGGAGATACAATTTTGTGTCATCGGCGTATATTTTGACAGTACTGGACATGACACGATTTACTAAATCATTGACATAAATTAGGAAAAGAAGAGGTCCCAGTACATTTCCTTGGGGGACGCCACTTATAACACTAGATGACATAGAACTAACCCCGTTTACAGTAACAGTTTGAGAACGGCCTGACAAAAAACATTCAATCCACTTCAGAAACTTAGGGGGAATCCTATATTTACGTAATTTGTACAACAATTTACAGTGACTAACGGTGTCAAACGCCTTGCTGATATCAATGTAAACTACATCCACGGGAACTTTTTCATCAATAGACGTAACCCAATCATGTACATAGCTGAGCAACTGTGTTTGTGTTGACCTCCCAGACATAAATCCATGTTGAGTCTTAGACAAAAACCCGGTTGAACAAAAATAATCATACAAACAGTTACGCAAAATACGCTCCATGAGCTTGCAGCAAATACAGGTTAAGCTAACAGGTCTATAATTTACAGCGGCGGTTCGGCTGCCCTTCCCCTTGTAAATGGGAACTACATTAGCTAATTTCCAATCATCAGGAATATCCCCCTCCTCAAAAGATTTTTGGAAAAGAAGTTGCAAGGGAATACATAGAAGTGAGCCAAATTTTTTAAAAAAGATCGCAGGAAGCCGATCGGGTCCCCCACTGGAATCCACTTTCAATTTACCAATTGATTCCTCCACATGCTTGCGAGTAATTGTAAAATTAGTTAACAAATTAATATCGTCAGGCTCAACATCCAAATCAGGCATGTTTGGCAGAATGCCATCATCCGTTACAAACACAGAGGAGAACTGAGTAACAAAGGCATTTGACATTTCTCGACATTCAGTTATTTGACTATTCCCATCCACCAACATAGAAATGCTCCGGCTAGACGATAGCGAATTCTTAACGAACTTAAAAAAAGATTTGGAGTCTGGATTGCCAAGACATCTTGACTCTTTACTCATAGTTTCTTGTTTAATAGCAGCTTTGCACTTGTTCGCCCAAGACTTGTATTCATTGCGCAAATGTACAGTACGGTTAGCTTTATAACGCCTGAAAGCTTGTAACTTCTTAGTTAGCAGACGCTTTACACGATTAGAGTAAGTTGGCTTACAACCATTGCGAGACCCACCAAATTTATGTGGAACATATTTGTCAATCAAATCTAAACTAATGGATTTAAATATCAGCCACATATCGTTTACTGTTTTTCCGTCAAAAAGCAAACTCCAATTTAAAGCTTGAAGAGTTCTATAGACAGATGCTTCATCCGCTTTAGGCCACAAATATTTCACCGAGAGCCCCCCTCCGCCCGATGTATTGGTGTATGAACCTTAAAGGATACGACATTGTGATCGCTTGTGCTCAAAGGTGGGCTAACATTCACTTCTGACACCAAGGACAAATCACTCACAAAAACCAAATCAAGAACAGAGTCAAACCTAGTAGGTTCAAGAACTACTTGCGAAAGACCAAAAGATGAGAAAAGGTTATAGAAATCTTGTTGCCTATAAGCTACAGAAGCTGTCCCATTAGTCCAATCAATTCCAGGTAAATTTAAATCCCCAGCTAGAATTACGGGTAAATTTTGATCAGACAGAAATTCTAAAACTTGACCGAAATAATCAAAAACCTCTACAAGCCCAACAGAGCATCGATATATATTACATAACAACAAATCAGAATCTCGATATTTAATTTTAACACATACCGCGTCTACAGTGGCATTTGCAGGCATACATACCCTGTAACACTAGACATTTCCTTACCATGATAGCAACCCCCCCGGATTTCCTATTATCCTGCCGATCACACCTGAACACCTGGTACCGGTTTTTAGAAGAAATCAAAAAATCTGGATCATTTTGAGTTAGCCAAGTTTCTGTGATAAACACAACATCAGGTGACATACTATCAATAATTTCGATGTTGAAATCGTCAATTTTGTTCACAATGCTACGAGAGTTGAGAAGAACAGCGGAAACAGATTCACTTCTCTTTGTTGAGGTCGGTGCGATTTCGGCACTCCTATCTTGGCCTAAGTAAAACCCGGGTTTGAATAGTTACGCATCCCAGTATGGTTATTCAGAGGACAGCCAAATTTCACAATACTACTATATAAAGGATACCTGGAAATTGATAAAGCAGGCTGAGGTGGGTTGATGAGAGGAAGAGATAACAAAGGAGGGGGTGGTGGGGAACGGGGTATGATTGATATATCGCTTCGCATCACCGGGCAGTGCTTCCTTTTATGCCCAGGTGGTCCACATCCATAGCAGGAGAAATTTGTTAATCTAAGTCTACAATTAGCAGCAGAATGGCCACCCATGCCACACAAATAACAGTTGCCTGGGGAGCTCCGAAAATGTCCAAAAATGGAAGATTCAGGTTTGGCAGGAGGTTCTTCAC